>JAVTVY010035478.1:0-15140 GCA_036873755.1 Hanleya hanleyi | reverse complement strand
CTGCCCCATGTTTTTAGCGGACAACGTTAACGTTTATTCGCAGTTACAAAACGTAAGGTATTGTGACATAGCGTCAACAATGAGCTCATCGCGTATTGTTGCGTCGGACTGTTTGTTCTATAGTGATGTCGCAGTGCAACGCGGCGTCAAGCTTAATGTATTGTCTGCTCCCGGTGACGCGGTCAGATTGTAAATGCCACATTTTCGTTAAGTTTCAGGCTTAGAAAGAAACGAAATGATATACATTATCTTGGCGAGAGTGAGATTGCACATAACCCGTTTCCCGGATAATGTCGATACGTCTGTTTGATTGTTTAGCAAAAGCTGAAGGGATTATGTATTTGCGCTCAAGGAGATGTTAAGGAGAAAATCGGTTCCGTATCCAAGGATCTTCGGAATAAACAGACGCCATCTTGACGCCAGTTTATGCGGCTTGATGGGATATTTGTTGTATCATTTTGGACAACAAAGCGTGTTCGAATGATATACTTATGCGATTATTATCTTCGTCTACTCTCCAATATAATATCAGGTGAGTGATATACGGCAATGTTTGGTCGAAATGAGCATGTTGTACAGAGACCTTGTCATCGGACGAACAAAACGGAATGACAAAGAAGGCCGTTTTCAAATCACCAACATAATAGTAACAGTTTTCGACACAGTTTTCCACGAATATCGAATGTAATAATCAACATCACTAAAATGTACAAGTTCCCGTACTGTGTTCCCTCAATAAAGACACAGCCGCCTGCTTCCGATATAGTCTGATAAAGTTGTACTATATATTTAAATGACTGGCCAAACTATTCTCGTATATGGCCGCACCAAGGAAGATCCCCATATTGACATAGGACATTAACAAGAACAAATTGTGGCATAAGGAAGGCTGGTAACCCATGTACCCGGAAGCGGAGCAGAAATTTTAAAATGAGTAGAGGAGCCAATAAGTCTACGACCTGTTACTCATAACAGAGGTATCGAAGACGTCCACTATGTTGTTCCGCAGCGTATTCAGCCCAAGGTTTGGCAATCCAATATCTTTGTGGAGTCGGTTTTATCTCCCCTTAATCCCATCCGAATGCTCGATTCAGACCCCAAAGGCGATTCAGGTGACACGACAGCAGTTTTGTGTATAGAAGATGAAATACCGAGGAAAAACAGGACAGTCCACCGATTGGCTGTTATTCATGCTTGGCTGGAATAGTTAGTGTCATATATATTCAAATTCATTCTAGAATATTTGACAAGGAAAAATATACTTGCAAGCTGGAACAAATGTTGGGAGAAAGCAACATTGTGACAGGTTTTTGTCGGGTACCCCCTTTGGTATTTTGGCATTTTTTAGTTTCTTCGGCCTGATTTCCTTTCTGTATGCATGGCGGTCTGTCTGACTGTCTGGTTGAAAATCGATCCACCCTTCGCGTCTTTTTTTCTTCCCGATCAATTTGAAATAAACGAATCAGTCTAAGGAAGTCTAATGCAGCCACTTATTTTCATATGCTGTGAACTGTCCCACAATGGCGCTAATTTTTAGCCTAGACATTTTCTATCTCGAAAAATGTGTTTCCTGATGACAAGTTCAAGCGAGTTTAACCAGCCATGTAAGTTAAACAATACAACCATCCTGATTTGAAAATATTCAAACAAACCGCCTGGAATAGATTTGCTGTCGTGGGACAGCCAGTAATTTATTTTGTCTCCGACATTTCATCAGTTTAATTGAGGGAAAACTCTTGTAGATACCCGACTCATCCGGTCCGGATAAGGTTAAAATCCATGTCATGTCGATTTTCTCTACTCAAGGTGACTAGGATTAGTTTTCTAATTCAATGATCATGAATACTTAACCTAATGTGTTTTTCTTTATAATTTATTGACAGATTGACATATGATAATGATTCCTGACTCCCCAAGACATATCCTCGGCTCCACGGTTCCCAAAAAGCGACGGTCCTCTGAAAGTCTTGAAGACGTGGTTAAAGGTGCGGTGCAGTTCACCCATGGAGTCTTCCCTCTGACATAGAATGCCGATTGATCTTCAACAGGCAACCATGTGTTCACTTTATCTGAATGTCGCACCTCAAGTGAAAAACAAAGGTGAGTGCGTTCTTCTCGGACAGTATAGGTTGGTGCATTTGCAGAGCTTAGTTCTTTACTTTCTGTTTTGGATGTAAATTATTGGTACCGGTAACTATTAGTTGAATTGTCAGATTTGTCTATGTTTGGCGTACAGATCAAACAGTAATGAAGAGAATACGCGAAAAGTATTTCGCCCCAGACCTAAATATTTTTCCTAATACCCCTTCGACTAAGGGTTTGAAACTTACCACACTATATTCTTGGGTCATGCTCATTCAGAAAATGTAAAAATCCAAGATGGCTGTTGTGATGAATTCACAGTGACGTCAGAATTTTCGATTTTTTATTTATGTCTTTTCTTCGCAAAAACTGCATATAAATAAATTAGCAAATAATTGTCTGATGTGAAATAAAATTTTGAAGAAGAAGACATCACTTTTCTGGTACCCCACATAACCGCCATTTTGAATTTAACCATGATCCTCTGGTCCGGAGGTCGAGCCTATATTTGCCTAGTTGTGGATGTATGGCCTGAATTTCAGGAAAAATCCCTAAAATATTTTGAGGCTGAAGTATGGAGTTCAATTTTGATTTATTTTATTTTAATTCCATTGCCTGTCTGTAAATGGTGCTGATCTCCCTCGCCAAGATAGCGATGGAGAGGAACGGACAACTGCTCAGTGTGGCTCACCAGGAAACACTAACGTTACAGTTATTGTTACTGTCCCAGAATTCATTTCGTTGTTGGTATGTACTAATTCCTGTTATTTGCTTCCTTTGCACAGGTCGTTTCTGTAACAGAACGGAAACCAGAGAAGAGATCATCCGCCAAAGCTTTATCGAGTGTCACGGTATCTCCCATCTGAAGAAAATCAAATTGCAACTGCCTGGAAGTTGGAAATGAGAGAAACGTCCGACAAACGGCAAATCAACATCGGGCGGCCATGAACTCGCATGGATGGAACAATCTAAAATCGTCATCGGACAGCCTGGGTCAGGCATCGAACATCTCGGACATGGCATCGTTAGTTAACATTGGACATCGGTAGGAAGATGGCCACTCCAACGAAGAGAAGGAAGCGGTTATGGAGGAAGTCTAAATTCCAGGGTTAAAGAAATGCCACCGAAAAGACGAGGTTACCTGATCAAACTGGCACGAAGGTATCAGAGGTTTTGTAATATCAACCCTCAATTCGCTAGGGCGGATCCCGACCTGTTCATGACATTATATATTCTATTGATTCAGTTAACTCTGTCACATTTCATCTCATCTCTACTTTATTTATATGAACACCGTATATATTTGTTGACATTTTAATATATTATGCGTTATGCGTCTACAAAATGACGCATTCATATCGCGCAGTCTTCTATACTGGCTATCGCTATTTATACCTTCAAATATTAATACATTTGCATTTTGCAGCAAAATGTCAACATAACTATCATCTGTCATAAATAAATTTATTAGTAGGAAAACTAGAATGGTGTTTCCTTCTTTCTTCCCCTTACTGACCCACGAGTCCAGCGCAATCAAATTGAAGAAAGCAATCATTCATTGCTCGTGTCGGTGATGTGTAAATCACAACCATGTTTTGCTGCATTATATTTGCGTGTCACCAGATTCCCTACACACACAATTGTATTCATGTCATCGTCATCTTCAGGCCGCTCTGATAGGACATGGCCGACGACTGCCTACCCTTACAAACATAAACGTGGGGATTGCGTAGGGAAACTGTGGGGTATTGGTGGGCGCGTGGGGTTCGTGTGGGGCGAAGCGTGGTTTGGAACTTTCCTCGTGGGGATAACGTAGGGTTTGTGTGGGGCAGCTGCCCACGGTTATGCAAATTTAGCATAAATATGGGGATTATGTAGGGCTGATGTGGGGATTATGCCGGGTGAATGGGCGAGAATTCAAAGTCCGCGTGGGGATGATGTAGGGCATAACTTTATCTGCTAAATATTCAAAGTGTAACGTGGGGTTCGTGTAGGGAAAATGAACTTCGGAGTTAATCGACTGAGTTGTTTGTAGGGATTAGGTGGGGTGGATTTTTTCCAGCGCGCGTAGACAAAGTCCAATGTAGGGAATGTGCCGGGCTGTGCTGAAAGTTTAAGTCCGGCGTGGGGATGATGTAGGGCAAAATGCTCGCCGTTTTCATAGCTGAAGTTAAACGTGGAGATTTTGTTGGGCAAGCATGTTTTCATGCATAGCCTAAGACGATAGTGGGGTTGAAGTGGGGCGATATTTTATTTGCACATATAGTGTGAGATAGATGTGGGGATCATGCAGGCAGACTGTGAACTCTGTTTTCTTAAAACAGTAAAGATTTTGGGCCAGTTTCAGTTCAGTAGCATCAAAAAGACGGATACGCCAACCCACGCAGTCAGAAAACTGGTGATGGGCCATCACTTTTTTGTGGTGATGGGGTGATGGGGTCTGGTCATCACCCTTTTAGGGTGATGAGAAAAGGTGACGACAAAATCCATCACCCTGAAAAGGTGATGAAACCAGTCCATCACCATAAAAGGGTGATGAGATCCAGTCATGATGAACGACGAGTGGCCATCCTTGGTCATCACCCTAAGAAGTTGATGAAATCTCATCACCTTTTTAGGGTGATGACAGATGAGTGGTCAGACAAGATCATCACCTTTATAAACAGCTATATCCAAATAAATATTGGTTTCCTAAAATATATTTACCTCTACAAAATTTCTGTAATATATCAGTTTCATTATACTGTAAATTGATATAATTTGTAATTTTACCTGACACACGTAATAGGTATAAAAAGATTATTTTTTCATTCACTTGCATTACTAATGGAAAATTTATTTACCCCTCACCAGAAAGATAAAGATTTGACTTGGAAAGTCTATGTAATACGCATAGAGTTGTGTTTAGAAATCAAAGAGTTGTCCTTCTGGAAATTATTAATAGAATCTATGGTACCGAGCTGATGCCATCAACCCAGGCATTGCTATTTGGAAACGATGAAAAAAGTACAAAATTTAACATTGAAGCTCAGATATGTTTAGGTGAGTTTATCAAAACGACAATACGATTTGAATAAGAATATAATTATACACAAAACTAACAACAAAGAAAAAGTAACTACCCCTAGCAAATCCTAAGCGATCGATATTAGCATAATAACCACATAAATATATCTAGTCCCCCCCCCCCACCTCAGCAATTAGCTGAATTATGTTTCGATATTGTTCTCTCCGGCCGTCACATGTTGTATTCTATATGTATGTAAGATTGTAATTAATGCTGTGTATTTCAAACTATGTAAAAGTGGGAGACGCAGTAATAAGTCTATCTTAATGCGCTCCAACAATGCACAAAATGCAATAAAGCATCATATAACCCAAGAGTTGTGCCCCCTGTCCTGTAGCTCTTTTGTACCTGTGGGTAAATTTGTTTGCACTCCAGTGAAAGCGGAAGGGCCCAGAATCTGACACCGGGCGATGAAATGCCAAACTTTATCTGTTGTGTTCCGGGCTGCAATGCCGCTGTTAAAAAACGGAACAAAGAGAGGAAATATCCATGGTTGATGTAACTTTTCACCCATTTCCCACCCGAGAGAAAAATGCGTTGCGTCGAAACTGGGTTCAACAGTTCAAATGGTTCGACGCGAAGCGACATGGGGACCAAACAAGTTTACCCGGATTTGCTCCTTACAAGTTACATTTTGAAGGAGGTGTTGGTCCAACTTCGCATAACCCGGTGCCAACATTATTCCCATGGAAGGTGGACGCCAAGAGACGGTTAGTTTCTTTCCCTGTGCCGTAGACAATGATAATTGTTGTTATATTTACGGTCGTACTAAAAACTGCGCGGAAATGCGCGGAACTGCGCGGAGCTTAATTTCAACTGCGCGTGGATTATTTGATGGATTTTTCTTTATTTGCTGACGAGCAGAATATTGATATTAATAAAACAGACAACAAAATCCTCAAAATGTAGACTATATGTCGCTTGAAACGAGAGAGAACGAAATTCAAATACGCGGAAATTATGTTTTACTGCCCGGAGATTCGCTTCGCTGGAATGGAATCGTTAATATTAGAGCACCTTATCCTACCTTATTCGTTATCATTTCACTTGGAATCATTTGATATGCTTTCTTCAACTGAGTCTTATGTGTGGAATTTCGACTGTCCGTAAGTATATATTGCCGGGTATCAATTTTAACTGCGCGGAAATCGTGTTTCATTCCACTCAGATTCGCTTCGCTCGAACTAAGTCTGATGTGTATGAATTGTATCTGTCTGAACGTAAATTAAGTATAAATTTTGACTGCGCGGAAATCAAGCCCGTATAAAGTTTAACTGCGCGGAAATCCATGGTAGCTTCATCTCACGCAGATTCTCTTAGATTGAACGAAGTCTGATATGTATGAATTTCAAAAGGCTTGCGTGTATGAATTTCATCTGTCCGAACGTGAACTTGGTATAAATTTCAACTGCGCGGAATTCGAGTTTCAATCGTTAATATCCTACCTTATTCGTTATCATTTCACCTGGAATTATCATGCTCGAATATGCACTACTTAGTGTAATACAAACTTCTACTTGCCTTTTATTTGAACTGTCCACTCTGTTGAGAGGGGAGCGAATGACAAAGAGCGAGAGTAAAACTTATTTTCCGCGCAGTTGGAACAGGCTTACACAAACTATGGGACGCCTGCTCACTTTGTTGACAGTTTTCAGAAGATCCGATGAGTATAGTTATCACAGTGTCGATTATAAAGGAAAATATATTCTTAAACCCATTGATAACGGGCGCTTCACTGTCGATTCGGGTTAACTTGTTTAATCACTGCCGACAAATAATCAAGGGATTAAATCTAACCAATACCTCACCAATCATCTTCTGCCTAATTCGGGTTAACTGGTTCATTAAATGCCGACAAATAATCAAGGAATGCTGTATTAAATCTCGCCAATACATTATGCCAGATTTGCTTACGGGCTCGATTTCTGCGCAGTTGAAATTTATACCAAGTTCACGTTCGGACAGATGAAATTCATACACGCAAGCCTTTTGAAATTCATACACATCAGACTCAGTTCAATCCAGGAGAATCTGCGTGGGGTGAAGCTGCCATGGATTTCCGCGCAGTTAAACTTTATGCCAAATTTGCTTACGGGCTCGATTTCCGCGCAGTTGAAATTTATACCAAGTTCACGTTCGGACAGATGAAATTCATACACGCAAGCCTTTTGAAATTCATAGATATCAGACTTAGTTCAATCTAAGAGAATCTGCGTGAGATGAAGCTACCATGGATTTCCGCGCAGTTAAACTTTATACGGGCTCGATTTCCGCGCAGTTGAAATTCATATATCAAGTTCACGTTCGGACAGATGAAATTCATACACGCAAGCCTTTTGAAATTCATACATATCAGACTTAGTTCAATCTAAAGAGAATCTGCGTGGGGTGAAGCTACCATGGATTTCCGCGCAGTCAAAATTTATACTCCATTTACGTTCGGACAGATACAATTCATACACATCAGACTTAGTTCGAGCGAAGCGAATCTGAGTGGAGTGAAACACGATTTCCGCGCAGTTAAAATTGATACCCGGCAATATATACTTACGGAAAGTTGAAATTCCACACGTAAGACTCAGTTGAAGAAAGCATATCAAATGATTCCAAGTAAAATGATAACGAATAAGGTAGGATGAGGTGCTCTAATATTAACGATTCCATTCCAGCGAAGCGAATCTCCGGGCAGTGAAACATACTTTCCGCGTATTTGAATTTCGTTCTCTCTCGTTTCAAGCGACATATAGTCTACATTTTGCGGATTTTGTTGTCTGTTTTATTAATATCAATATTCTGCTCGTCAGCAAATAAAGAAAAATCCATCAAATAATTCACGCGCAGTTGAAATTAAGCTCCGCGCAGTCCCGCGCAGTTTTTAGTACGATCCTATATTTAGCTCTATCGCAACTCGGCATGGCTGCACGTTGTTGAACAATCAAAACACTGCGGGCGGTTTGAAGCAAGTTTCCTGCTTGTCAACCACATGCAGTTGCCTGGCCAGTAGGATATTGGATGGTCGATGTCTACGTATAATTATTTCCAATAAATTATGAAAATTAATAAATATTAAAAAAAAAAATTAAATCGATTTTTTTTTAAAATATTTTTTCTAAGTGTATTTCTCTTTCATCTTTAGCTCAATTAAAGTCATTCCCTATAATGTCAAGCCGAGTTACTACAGTTTTTAATTATCTACCATACCCTGCCCTCTATGACATAGAATAAAAGAGAAGTTGGGAATAGAACCGCTCAACACGGTCATTTCAAAACATTCTCATAGACTGAGGGCATTAAGGTTAATTTGAAAATATTTAGCAGATGCTCAGAAAACCATGAAGAATAATTTTTTCAATTCATTTTATTATTTTGGCCAGCCATAGCTGCTTCTGTCACAGTATTTCAAGATATTTGAGAACCTCTGTCATCATTCTATGAAACAATCATTTACATGTACAGCCATAAATGAGACCTGCTACATCAAACCTCTTTTATGGGTTAGAAACACTATGATTTCCCTTCCTTCCACTGTAACAGTCTCAAACTCAATAACAATTTCAGGTAGAAAATCCTCCCATGTCAAGTTCTTTGAATAATGACATCCATTCATTGCTAATAGTGTGTCCCCCCCACATTCTCCCCCCCCCCACAAGTATGTATCCAGCCACACCTGAATCTACATGTATTCTGTGTGTGATGTGCATTCCACACACCCCCCCCCCCCTCCTTCAATTGTTTGCCCTTTAACTGACTCTGGCACATGCCGGTAACCCGTGATGTTTGTACTGGTGCTCACCTAACCCTTTTAGCCTGACAGAGTACATGTATATGTAACAAACTAATACTTGTATATTTCACGTTTTATGTCCCATTGCGAAATGGCTACCGTACTCCGACCTTTATGGTGAATACAATTTGTACTATATATGGTTTTCTTCTACACAACAGTACATGTATACTTGAACAGTTGATAAAATGGTACATTGGCTGCACTTACTTGTTGCAGTATACTATTATGACGTGACGTCATAACAAAATGGCTTGTGTTGTGACATCACAATACATGTATAAACTTATGTCGGTTACATGTACACATACATGACATAAGTCAGGCTGCTAATTTACTTCTGTTCATGGATTATACTCTATAATTAGATCCTGGTACATTTCCTCTGCAACATGTACATGTACTTGCATTACATGTATTCATGAATATATGATTACATGTGAAGATAATGGTATTTCTAAATGAGTACCGTTGATTGGTGAAAATCCATGATATGGGAATACTCGATATTTCGGTGAGATTTTAATCGATTTTGACAAATTATTTCACCTAGTCACAAAACAATTGTAAACTAAGTTGCACAAGTTTATGTTATTCGTCCTATCGCTGTACTAGGGCTGAATTTAATCAGATTTTATGGATTATATAGATACAAGCAGGTCTGTTATAACTGTGAGATAAATTTGCAGTGTACATGGACAGATGGAGTTAAATATGTTTAATTTGTCGATTAGTATAATTCAAGGACGATTATAGGTAAATATGCGATATTGCTGTCTCAGACAACCCAGCTTCACAGCGAGCTGTTCCTACCCGTAACTGACTTTCATAAGATTATAACTTTAGGAAATACAGATAAATTGCTATGAATAAAAATTTAAAGAAATAAAATGTATCCTCCAGTAATTATCGGAGGACAGTTAGTTCACAAAATACACTGTACTAAAGTTTAAGAACTTTTTGACATAATCAATTTATTAAATAAAATTGGCACCAGACCATGTAGAATTGAATTTTCATCCCAGTTGTGCGGGTCATTAAAAGTTGATGGAACAGCTTATTGGTTATTGTCTTTTCTTGTTCAGCGAGAGTACTCTATTTTGGTAGTATCCCTAACCAGTTCATGCAGTGACAATAATTTGCTACAGAATGTATACTGCCCTGATTGAGTTTTATCTAATTGTGTTTGTATTTCAATGATCTATAGGAACAGGCAAATACTGGACCCCACTCTCATTGTGTGCATTGGTAACAGGATAATGGATTAGATCGGCTTGTGGACCTCATGTGGACCTCATGTGAATACCAGTTATCCTCTCCTACAACTTAGGAAGTTACACCTGGAGGTGAGGAAATCTTATTATCACTGCATGTCTGAGAAAAAACTGTGATATCCTGTTCATTTCTAAGAGGTGGTATGTCCCACCAGCTGTGGGGAAAGGGGTGCCAAACCAGTTATTTGTAGCTTATTTTGAAAAAAAAAAAAAACCGTCTAAAGTGATGTCCCCAACAATTTTTTGTTGTTATTTACCTGGCATGTTTCAGGGTCAGCCCCTTGACTTACTGTACATTAGGCTAAGGGGTTAAGAGTTTCAAAGTTGTTTCAAATATATTCCCAGTAACAGATCCATATTGCCTTCTGATGAAATGTTTTATCACACTTTTTATACGCCCGTCAAATTTGACGGGACGTATTATGGTATAGCGTCGTCCGTCCGTCCGTCCGTTAACTTTTTCTCGTCAATGCAACTTGTCCTAGAGTTTTCAGTGGATTCTTCTGAAATTTGTTACACCTGATCGGTACCATGTGAATATGTGCACAAACTTTTTTCGGCCCAATTCGACGTTTTCTTGAGTTACTCCCCTCGATTTTGGTCTGAAATCCTTGTATTTGGAACCTACTGTCTTCGTCAACACAACTCGTCCCAGAGTTTTCAATGGATACTTCTGAAATTTGGTATGCATGATCGGTACCATGTGTAATTGTACACGAACTTTTTTCGGCCCGATTCGACGTTTTCTTGAGTTACTCCCCTTGATTTTTGTCGAAAATCCTTGTATTTGGCACCTACTGTCTTCATCAACGCAACTCTTCTCAGAGTTTTCAATGGATTCTTCTGAAATTTGGTACACATGATCGGTATCATGTGTAGATGTCCACAAACTTTTTTCGGTCCGATTCAACGTTTTCTGGAGTTACTCCCCTTGACTTTGGTCTGCAATCCTTGTATTTGGCACCTACTGTCCTCATCAACACAACTCTTCCCAGAGTTTTCAATGGATTCTTCTGAAATTCGGTACACATGATCTGTATCATGTGTAGATGTGCATAAGCTTTTTTCGAACCAATTCAACGCTTTCTTGAGTTATCCGCCCTTGATTTTATTCTGGAATACTTTTATTTGGCACCTAGTCCTCGTCAACGAAACTCGTCCTGGGGGTTTCATTGCATTCTTTTGAAATTAGGTGCACATGATTGGTGCCAAACTTATTTCGAGTTGATTCAACAGTTTCTTGAGTTACTCCCCTTGATTTTGGTCTGAAATCTTTTATTTGCCACATACTATCCTCGTGAATGCAACTCGTCTCAGACTTTTCGATGGATTCTTTTGAAATTTGGTACATATGGTCGGTACCATGTGTAGATGTGCACAAATGTTTTTGAGCTGAGTCGACGTTTTCTGTATGCTCAACCATATTTGTTTCTTGTATTAATTTATTATGATAGCTCGGGCATTCAGAATATACTAATCGTTTTTCATTGTTTGACTTCCAGCTTATGTTTGCAGCCAGTTCAAGGGCACACTTTGGTCCAAAGTAAGGAGACGCATCACTTAGAAATGCCATGATGCAGCAAGGGCAGGTAGAGTACGCCAGAGAACACCAATGAAGAAGCATGATCTCCACATGTCGGAAGAACTGGTGGACTCTTCTTCAGCTTCACTCTCATCTGCTGTGGATTTGTCATCCTCTGACGATGACAACGACAGTCCCCCAAGGAATGCTAAAGGCCATCCCACAACAGGTGGGAAAAGATCAAGACAGATTTTTTTAAACCTTTGAGGGATGAAAAAAAAACATTCTACTTGACACAGACTTTCATTGTGCTTCCTATTTTGTGCTCGGGTGTTTTAAGACATGGTACAATATATATTTTATGCTGTTAAAGAATAAAAGGTGAAATACGCGTGGATTTTGCTTCTGCTGGTGGTTATTTTAAGGGATGGATGATATTGCAGGAGGAATCGGGACAGACTAGACAGTCTGTACAAATGACATGCCCTTTCAAATAGAAGATGCCCCCTCCCCCACACCCCAAAAATTCTGTACAGATGGTGTTTTGTGCACCCTGCCCCGTAATTTCCCCATTTGTGAGGATACTGCAGAGTGCTCTGCCCAATTCATTCCCCACTCCCAAATAACTACCCCGAAAATAACCCATTGTTGGTACATTCGGGGGCGACAACCCCGAGCCATCCCCTAGGGTTACTGTGGAGACGTTGCCACACCTCTTTGTGGGGGTTTCTGCCCCATATTGGAATTACTGCCCCGCAGATTCCCCACGTGGGGATATTGTGGGGTTTTGTCCCATGCTGGAATTACTGCCCCGCAGATTCCCCACGTGGGGATGTTGTGGGGTTTTCTGCCCCGCAGATTCCCCACGTGGGGATATTGTGGGGTTTTCTCTCCCATATTGGAATTACTGCCCTGCAGATTCCCCACCTGGGATGGTGTGGAGTTTTCTCTCCCATGCTGGAATTACTGCCCCGCAGATTCCCCACGTGGGGATGTTGTGGGGTTTTCTGCCCTGCAGATTCCCCACGTGGGGATATTGTGGGGTTTTCTCTCCCATATTGGAATTATTGCCCCGCAGATTCCCCACCTGGGGATGTTGTGGGGTTTTCTGCCCCGCAGATTCCCCACGTGGGGATATTGTGGGGTTTTCTCTCCCATATTGGAATTACTGCCCCACAGATTCCCCACATGGGGATATTGTGGGGTTTTCTCTCTCATGCTGGAATTACTGCCCTGCAGATTCCCCACGTGGGGATATTGTGGGGTTTTCTGCCCCGCAGATTCCCCATTTGGGGATATTGTGGTTTTCCGTCCCATGCTGGAATTACTGCCCCGCAGATTCCCCACGTGGGGATGTTGTGGGCTTTTCTGCCCCGCAGATTCCCCACGTGGGGATATTGTGGGGTTTTCTGTGCCATCCTTGACTTACTGCAGAAATATTGTGGGTCTATCCCATACCAGATTTAAATATAGTTCCCCGCATCATCCCCACATGTAGGGAACACGTGGGGCTGAGGTTGGGATAGTGCGGGGATTTAATTCAGCTAAGCAGCATTAAGAAACTCCTTTTCCATGATTAAGTCCAATGTGGGGATTTTACCAAATCCCTACACATTCCCCACATTGGCTGTCCTACACATTCCCCACATGATCCCTACACAGCTTGCCCCACATAAACCCCACCAATTCCCCAGCTTATTGGTTTGTAAGGGTACTGAATGTCGGATCTGACGCTGGTACAGCCAAAGGTTACTCACTGTATCATTCCCGTTTGATTTTCGCTCGTGTATCTCGAAACAGTCGAGATATACGGGCATCCAGAAAGATGCTGTCGGTTCCGCCGGAAGCTGTTGTTCGTGGTACAATTATTTCAAATAGAATGAATGGTGGCATTTTGACTGGATAATATCAGGACCACCTCATGGTTAATTCTGCGCACTGAAGATGTTCCTGTTTAATTCTAGACAATGTGTGACAGTACAATGATGGCCATTTTTCTGGTTGTGCATATAGGTCGTGTGGCTATTGATTCAGTATTTGAGTGCTGTTCTCATATTCCTGTCCGCGATAATTAAGTCGCAAACACTGTTCTTGACAGTAATTTTCATATCTGCATATATATAGGGAGATTTCTACATTCATATTACCGCTACCCGGTACCGTAAACTCATACCATCTGCACAGCAACGATGTACTGTAAGCCTGGGGTGTTTTAAAAATAGGAATATGTGATTTGTGAATTTTCCATCTTACCTCGACTTTGCCGAAGTCCCCGATTTTTTATCTCGACATAAAGGTGGGCGTGGATGGATACTTGTTGGTTAAGCCATCTAATCCGTAGGAACGACTCTCATCATCTTTTTTTGAAGTAATCCATGGTATCCTTATGATATTCCATTCGTTCTAATAACTCATTTACCATGAATCGCAATGAGATTGTATCAGCCAATCTGCCCCATGTTTTTAGCGGACAACGTTAACGTTTATTCGCAGTTACAAAACGTACGGTATTGTGACATAGCGTCAACAATGAGCTCATCGCGTATTGTTGCGTCGGACTGTTTGTTCTATAGTGATGTCACAGTGCAACGCGGCGTCAAGCTTAATGTATTGTCTGCTCCCGGTGACGCGGTCAGATTGTAAATGCCACATTTTCGTTAAGTTTCAGGCTTAGAAAGAAACGAAATGATATACATTATCTTGGCGAGAGTGAGATTGCACATAACCCGTTTCGCGGATAATGTCGATACGTCTGTTTGATTGTTTAGCTAAAGCTGAAGGGATTATGTATTTGCGCTCAAGGAGATGTTAAGGAGAAAATCGGTTCCGTATCCAAGGATCTTCGGAATAAACAGACGCCATCTTGACGCCAGTTTATGCGGCTTGATGGGATATTTGTTGTATCATTTTGGACAACAAAGCGTGTTCGAGTGATATACTTATGCGATTATTATCTTCGTCTACTCTCCAATATAATATCAGGTGAGTGATATACGGCAATGTTTGGTCGAAATGAGCATGTTGTACAGAGACCTTGTCATCGGACGAACAAAACGGAATGACAAAGAAGGCCGTTTTCAAATCATCAACATAATAGTAACAGTTTTCGACACAGTTTTCCACGAATATCGAATGTAATAATCAACATCACTAAAATGTACAAGTTCCCGTACTGTGTTCCCTCAATAAAGACACAGCCGCCTGCTTCCGATATAGTCTGATAAAGTTGTACTATATATTTAAATGATTGGCCAAACTATTCTCGTATATGGCCGCACCAAGGAAGATCCCCATATTGATATAGGACATTAACAAGAACAAATTGTGGCATAAGGAAGGCTGGTAACCCATGTACCCGGAAGCGGAGCAGAAATTTTAAAATGAGTAGAGGAGCCAATAAGTCTACGACCT
>JAVTVY010035477.1:0-14819 GCA_036873755.1 Hanleya hanleyi | reverse complement strand
AAAAGTTTCTCAGGGAAAGAGGTATTTGTCTTCCAACCAATCATAACGCCATACCAAAAATATACTGGACTCCCAAAATGCATAAATCACCATACAAAGCTAGATTCATAGCTGGTTCTAGAAGCTGCACCACCAAGCTCCTTTCAACCCTATTGACGAGGGCCCTTCAGGAGGTAAAAGCATTTTGGGAAAGGTATTGCGCCACTATTTTTAAAAACTCTGGCGTTTAATGTATGTGGATATTGGAAAACTCAAAAATGTCTTACGGAAGAACTTGATGCTAAAGGTCACATACCGTACAGACATGTATCCACATGGGATTTGTCGACTCTCTATACTACAATCCCTCATCAGGACCTTATTGACTGTATAAATTCATTAATAGTATCTGTGTTCAAGAAAACTGATCGTAGATATATTAATGTCGGAAGCCATAAAGCATTCTTTAGCTCGACTACATACAAGAGATATCATTCATGGGATGTTTTTGTTTATAGAGTTGCTTGAATTTCTCATTAAAAATATCTATGTGAAATTTGGCAACACAATATATCAGCAGCATATAGGTATTCCAATGGGTACTAATTGTGCACCCCTGCTGGCTGACCTGTATCTGTTCTCTTATGAATATGACTATATGCTGGCGCTTTCAAAAACCGATCCACTCAAAGCCCGTTCCTTCTCATTCACCAAACGCTATATAGACGATCTTCTCGCTGTGGATAATCGCTATATAAATGACGCAGTGAAGGATATATATCCACCTTCACTGGATTTGAAGGAAACTACAGATAGCCCTACAGGCACATCTTATTTAGATCTCTATCTCTATAAAAATGAAGCGGGCATTCTCTCTCGTCGACTTTATGACAAAAGAGATGATTACAATTTCGACATCGTAAACTATCCCTTTCTGGATAGTAATATTCCAGTGGACCTGCATATGGCGTATACATATCTCGCTTAGTAGCATTTGCTAGATCCTGTGTTAAATGTGATGATTTTAATCAACGTCACAAAACATTGTTGCAGAAACTTATAAAACAGGGCTGTTCCACCGGGCGCCTCCACTCAAGGTTTCTCGGGTTTGGCGATACATATCGCATGCTGGTGGCGGGATGCGAGCGTGGCGTGCGGGATCTATGGCGCTGCGTTTCGTGACATGTGTCTGGTTCCGCTTGACCCGTGGCGGATCCATGGGCCCATGTACTTCGGGATCCTCATGGTGCTCGTATGAACAGTCACAATCAAAGCGTGGCTGAGGTACGTCGTTTTTGGATGACGACTCTGTAGCGAATATTGTGGATTGAGAATACTGATCGGCGGTACGGATTTGATATTTTGGAGCATCGTGGTGTCTTGCCGGCATCATTGGAGATTGTTGGCCGCTTCTCTCTTGCAGGAGGCAAGCCTGTGTTTGTGTATACCTTTGTCTTTTTGAATTTGGTGCTAATACTGTTATATGGAAATGGAATAGGTCTTTGGATTATGGACGCGGATATTCTCTAATGGACGACGGCTGGATTATGAATGACGGACTAGACGCTTGTAATATAGGATATCATATATCGAACACCGTCTGAATTTTTTTTTTAGAATGTAATAAAGCTCTTTTGAGCTGCTTAACATTAAATACAAGCATTTACCATTGTAACTCTATATTATATAGTGTCCAGTACTGGTATTTCATATACTGTATGGCAGTTTTCCATTACTGAACACGCGGGTTCATTATTGCACACGCAGTAATTTGTGAACGCTACTGGAGTCCAATATTTAACATTAGTGTTCTATTACTCAACACACGTGTTAAGTATTGCACATATAGTGTGTACTTTTGAACACTTTTTGACGCGTCAGGCGTCCACTTTTTTGACAGTGTAGGTAGATGGCGCTGTATTGAATATAACACTGTCATACGGGGCTTTTGGGCCTTTGGAGGCACTGTGTTAATAGAAAGTGCGGGGTATTTGTAAAACTGTTGACAACTGCTATTATTTTATTGTTTGTTTGTTTGCTCGAATGAGTCTTTTCTAGAGCTTGCTGGGTGAGATTTTATAATTATTTGTTAGTGCTATGGCACACAGACTGTTAGAGATGCCACTGAGCCATATACTTTTGGGGCTGAATGCCGCTAAGCCGATTGATATTAGGCGTGCTTTAAAAGAGTCAGGGCCGAAAGTCCTTGATGGATTAGCGCAGGTGACAAAGGATCTCGAGATTGTGACACTAAAAAATGAACAAGCCAGAGATGTTCTCCTTTCAAACGGTATCTTGGATTTCCAAGATCAATGCGGTAACTTTGAGGAGATTCCACCCACGAAAGTACTTGTCAGAACAAAATGCCCTCTGGAGATACTGGTCAGACACTGACATCAGACATATTTTTGAGAAATATGGTTCATGACATTTCCCACGAGTGCTATACTTTTGACAGGGATTTCAAAACTGGGAGTATTTCGATCAAACCATGATCAGGCGATGTAGAATCGGTCATACACGATTAACTCACGCACATTTACTAAAAAAAGGGCCACTCCCAAGGTGTGTTCCATGCCTCGAAGATCTCACGGTGAAACATATTCTTATCAAATAGATTTTAAGATTGTAAGAGATGCTTTTTATCGAGCGACTACTTTGGAAGATTTTTTAGTCGGGTGAGGGAGGATTGCATCTTGGGTTATTTGAGAGAAATCGGGCTGTTACATAAGTTTTAATGTGTGTATGATTTAATGCGCTGGATTACTAAATTAGTGACTTGAGTACTTAGAATTTTGTTTGATCGTCGCTATATACAGTACAGGCCTCGTGACAACACAAGTATACCGCGGCAACAGTGCGGGAACAGAGCCCGGCAAGGCTTCTAGGTTACCGCGGGACTGCCCAAGATTATATTATCAGCTGTGAAAAAAGTGCCGACAGCATACCACCCAATGACCGGTCATCGAGTTTTTAACAATGGCTGGCGCTCCATGTGGTCACTGGCTAGTCTCGACAGCAATGACTGGTGATTTACGGGTTTACGAAGGCTAGCGCTCCACGTGGCCGTGTGTGAATACAGGCCAACTTTGTGGATAAAAAACGTCCAGAACTAAATTACGGTACTCATTTAAATAAAATAAATGGTAAGTGTTCACAATCACGTGTGCATGTTTATCATTTTCCCAATGTTTGGACGGCCCGGTAATGGAGTGCCGGTAATTACCGCTTTGCGAAATCTGTCGCCTCGAATGGAAATTTCTCAGAAAAGAGAGCTGCGTGAAAATGACATGCCGTAGTGGGTAGGCTACCTTCCGTATGTAGGTTGACAGTAGTGCGTGATCGTTGATCACCTCTGTGGTATTTTTCGGCCTTGTTAATAGCTGCCAATCATTCCAAAGTGCCCAGTGGGGCAAACATTTATATTTTAATGCTAATATTAATTTTTGAGTGTTTCATGTCGAGTCCTGGTGTTCGGTGTCTTGTACATTTCAATTAATTAGCTGCCAATCATTCCGAGAGTCTTGCGGTTCTGTTTAACGCCAATCAAGAAATGTTGACAGTTATGAACGTTAATCTTTCAAATGCGCAATAAATCTGGTTTTGTTTTAATGCTATACTATCGGTATTACAAGTAAATTATTTCATTAATTATATATGGCATTGTCGCGTACATGTATGTTGATCTATTTGATGAAGATTAACTAAATTCCGGATTTCAACGGATTACTGATTATGTGTCTGTTAATAAGTCTAATTTCTATTGTTGAGTATCGCAATTGAGCATGATTACACGAAGATGTCATACTAACCAGAGTCCTGTGGTGTTATCTTATTTTATTTTTATTTTATTTATAGCCGGGAATTTCTGTAATATAATAATTGACTCACGTAAGTGTTAATTGGCCCTGCCGTGCAAAGCCAAATGCTGGTTTGTTGGCGAAACAGACGGGCATCCTGTTCAACAAAAAATAACCGAAGAGAAAAGAATTAGGAACGGTTAATCAACTAATTATAAGAGACAATCGAATGATAACAATTGAACAGTCTTTATTGTCGTTTTACTCAGGGCTTGACTTTCCCGTTGATTATTATTTCCGGGGTCGCGCTTGTGGAAACAAGCCGTAAAAAATGTCCCTACTGTCCGTATATTAAAATTTATTATATGCATGGCTGTAGCTTATAAATATTTATCTTTGAATATCAGTTAATAAGTTGTATCAATCTGTATCAAGCCAGCGGAATTCTAATATGATCGTTGGTACAACAAATAAAATAAAAACGCACCTGTTCATTAAAGATATTTACCACTTTTATTTATGGAGTATCGTTATCCTTCGTTTAGCGGCAGTCATCAGATTTCCCCCCGCAATAAATGTTGAATATACCAGACAGTGCATGTTGCGAAAATCAGTCTATCATACCCACTTGGTCTTTTTCGCTGTTTGTGTAAAGAAATGAGGAGTGGCCTCGCGCTAAAAAAAGTCTTGGGAATTGTCACTGGGCTCAAACGGAGAATCACAAGAAAAGTTTGCTCATTTAGTGAAGATAATATAGCTGTATATGGGCGAAAGTGTTCCTCGTGATCGTCGAACGTCGATCGGGATTTCGAGAACCTCCCTAGTGTTAATTTGGATTAATTTGTACTTCCGTGCACGACCAAATGTTCGTCTTTTGTCGAAACAGACGAGCATCCTGTTTAACAGGGAAATAACTGAAGAGAAAAAAATTAAGAATGGTTAATCAACTCATTATAAGAGACAATTGGATGATAAAGTCGTGAAAAATCTTTATTGTGGTGGACTGTTCTCTTGATTTTTATTTCCGGGTCGTGCTTGTTGAAACACAAGCCGGGCCAGAGCCGTAATTAAAAGAAACACAGCACCCCTTCCCTGATCTCTCCGTATGATAGAATTTATTTTATGCGTGGTGTTCATCGTATACTGGTATTTATCTTTGAAACGTGGTAACTTTAACTCACATAATGTGTAACTGAAAGGCCGGTACTGCAATTGTAATTGCTTTAACGCGCGACTAAAAACTTGCACAGACGGACATTTTATACATTCCGTTCTTTAACACATCATATCAAGTTTTGCAGCTAGCAAAATTCTGATGTGATTGTTCGTTCAATAAATAAAGTAAATAAATTCGGCTAGCTGTTGTATTATTCAGAAGGCTCCCGGTATTCACAGCTGATAATATACATATACATTCCCGCGGTAACAGAGAGGCGTTTCCGTGTTCTGTTCCCGTTATCGCGGTACTTCTGAGTGTATGCATAAAGACATGCTGGCTGAATAGCGGCTCGTCAACACGTGCCGTCGACGGGGCGTCTTTTGTTGTCTCGGCCGACTATCGAGGCTTGAATGGATATTATGGAGCTACGTTTCGTCTGTACTTACGGCGCATGCAGACATAACGGGGGGTGGTAATTAGTCTAGTGATTAGGCTTAAACTGTACCGCGATAACAGTGCGGCAATTGCCGCGGCATACTTGTGTTGTCACGAGGCCTGTACTGTAGCTGAAATATTGCTGAACGCGACATTAAACCTTAATTCTCTCTCTCTCTCTTTGGATATGATCCCATAGAGAAGTCATGTGATGAGCTAAAAGGATCATTCTTCGATTTCACAGATTCAGCCATGTATCTTCCTGTAGCCCTTCTGTCGATATCGCGAACCCAACCCCTACATGCGAGGTACTTTGTAGAAATTTGAAAACCTCCACTTTTTTACCATTCACTGAAAAATACAGTTATTGACGCTATAACATATAACTAAGTATTATAATTGTCATTATCATAACAAAAGAGTTGCCAATTTAAGCCAGCAACATCCAACGTTATATCCAGATTAAAAATAAACATGAGGAAGGATATCGAAAATTAATTAAGAGAGTTGTCTTCATTAGAACACCCCTACTTCCTTTTCGTGTAATCGCAATATATTATTGGTGGGAATAATTTTCACTGTTTTTTTGCAGACGGACGTATTTATGGATACCTGGAAAATATAAATGTAATGTTTCCATTGACTTTGCTAAAGATTTCTCGCATAGAGAAACTTTGTTATAAAATATAATTAAAAAAAAATGAGAGTTTCATTTGAGCTTTGGTGACGATCCCCTTTTGACGTCACACATTGTTATGCTTAGAATGAACGTTGATACCCAGTACATATCTCCAACATGTGCTGAGCAAACCAACACCAAATAACAAAAGATTGAACAAGAATTAAGAAAGTTATGATTGTTTTATTACCTTCATGTATACACCTTCTCGGGGCACGGAAAAAATCATGGAGGGTGCTGTCATAAGGCGCTGTTGTCATTTCACACGGACGTTAAGATGGCAACGAGCGAAAATGGAAAGTAGAGATGTCAAACTAAAAGAGTTAACCGAAAAAACTCTACCGAAAGGTGGTGCAGCTGCCTCCAAAAGTAAGGCCTTCTTTACAATCAGCTTATGGGCTATCGTCTACAAAATAATTTCTGCGTAAATGATCGTATGACAGTTAGCACCAATTCCAAATGTGCATAAAATGAAATAAAAGAAAATACACAAGATGGTTCTCGCAAGAGAGAAGAGGGCCAGTAGCTTTCAATTATGACAGCAAGATATCTCGATGTTCTTTACATAAAATCTTTATCAACGGCCTGTTGTCTTTAAACAAATGAATTACCAAGTCGTTTTCGGGAATATCATGTATCTCAGCAACGCCTAATTCGGTGATGTCTGTTCATTTGAATATCATGGAAGGGTTAAACCCATGATGTTCGAGCAGCCCCATCCCCGGTTAAGCGAAATCAGACACAAGTTGCGAAACATAATGCCAGAGATCTTGCACTCAACGATAGTAAAAGAGGTCAAATTCTTAGGAATATTGTTTGACCACCGACTAACATTCAAATCGCATATAAATTGCTTGAAAGCTAAGTGCACGAGAGCTCTTGATTTGTTGAAGGTAGTTTCCAACTATAAGTGGGGAGGTGATCAACAAACATTTCTCCATTTATATCGAATACTAGTTCGTTCCAAACTTCATTATGGCTCTATTGTTTACAACGGTGCAAGCAGGTCAGACTTGGCAAAGCTAGATTCTATTCTCTATCAAGGACTAAGACTTTGCCTTGCAGCGTTCAGAACATCACATAAAGAAAGCTTATATGTCGAAGCAGATGAATTTCCTTTAGAACTTCGACGAATTAAAATATCACAGCAATATATCACAAAATTGCGATCAAATCACTCGAATGCTGCATATAATTGTGTTTTCAACCTCAATTCGTGGGTCCCTATTTAAAGAAACCCTCCATTATTCCACTTCTTGGAATTCGATTGAAACTACACATTTTAGTAGCTCGTATTAAGCTTAGCCAAATTTTACCTAACAAGCTCTTACCAATTCCACCATGGCAGTTAGCTCAACCAGAAGTAGATATTACACTAACGAAATATAAAAAGGCAAACACGAGCCAGCTATTGTATACACAAGAATTTGGTCTGCTGAGAGAAAAATACAGATTACAACGCAAATAAGGAAAGTGGGAAGAGGTGCCGACATACTGACAGAGTCTGGTTAATCTATTCTAAAGCGCATAGCAAGAATCTAACGATTCGTGATATGTGTTGTATCTCAGGTACGCTTTTATTGTACTTGTTCATGTGGCAACTTGGATGACATGACCACACGGCCCCTAGCACCGCCATAAGCGGTATTAGATACAAATCTAGAGAGCTATGATGGAAATGCTCTGACAACTCTTATATTGGTAATTGGTGAGTTGTTTCGCTGTGATAACTAGTACACTGAGGATTGGTGAGCTGTATCGTCGTCAGATGAAAATGACGACATTTAACACAAAAGACTAGTCTGTAAGGCCCGATGTCGACCCAGCATCTTTCTTCCCACAATGCCAACATATATCAAAGACAAACAGGTCTGTACAGGGGGCGGGCCTTGGGGTCCAGCAGAATCTCGCCATATACAGGTAAAAATTACAACGCATATAAGGGAAGTGGGAAGAGATGCCGACATACTGATAGTCACATGTCTTCACAGTAGTCTTCTGGTTAACCTATTCTAAAGCTCATACCAAGAATCTAACGATTCGTGATATGTATTGTATCTCAGGTACGATTCTATTGTACTTGTTCATGTTCCAACTTGGATGACGGAATAAGCGGTATTAGATACAAATCTAGGGAGCTATGATGGAAACGCTCTGGCAATCACATGAGGCTATTTATACAGATGGTTCTAAAGATGGTGAGAGAGTAGCATGTGCTACTACCTTTAGTCCCAAAAGTAAAACCAGTGGACTCCCTGCAGAAGCAAAAGCTATATTGTTGGCTTTGGAAGACATTGGGTCCACTAAAAGGAAAACTATGTCATATTCGCAGATTCACTGTCATACCTTCGAGCGATTAAAATTGGAACTTCGACTCATTCCACTATCTTGAATATTCTACAACTACACGACTGTACATTTGACCAACAGATTGATATTGTGTTTTGTTGGTTGCCTAGTCAGGTTGGCATCAAAGGTAATACTGAGGCTGATGAGGTTGATCATGTTGCAATCCCATATAGCTTTTTCAGACCCTCTATCTGTACTTATGTGAGACGGCTGTTTCAGTCGTTATGGGATGCTGTGAATGACAACAGACTTCATGAGTTAAAAAAAATGTAGGCTATACTCATCTGAACAGCCAGAAACGTTTCGATCAGACCATGATCAGGCGATGTAGAATCGACCATACACGATTAACTCACGAACATTTACTAAAAAAAGAGCCAGTCCCAAGGTGTATTCCATGCCACGAAGATCTCACAGTGAAACATATTCTTATCGATTGCATACTGTAGATTTTAAGGGATTCATTTTATCAAGCGACTACTTTGGAAGATCTTTTTAGTCGGGTGAGAAAGGACCGTGTCTTGGGTCATTTGAGAGAAATCGGTTTGTTGCAGAAGTCTTAATGTGTGTTTGTTTTGATGTGTTGGATAACTAAGTTATTGACTTGAGTATTCAGAATTTTGTTTGATCGTCGCTATATAGCTCAATATTGCTGAACGCGACAATAAACCTTAATTCTCTCTCTCTCTCTCCCCCTAATAATTTACATTCAGTGTACGATATGCATCACAGAACTTCAGAAACTTAAAATGGGGGTGTTCGATGGTATAGCCTCGTTAGCAAGTTTACTCTATACCGTTGATTGAAATTTAGCACAGGATCTAGCGTAGCGTGCAAGATCTATGGCGTTACGTTTCGTAACTTGTGTCTGGGGCCGTATGAACCCATGTACTTCAAGATCCTCATGGTACTCATATGAACAGGCATAATCAAAGCGTGACTGGGATACATCATTCTTTAGATGACGTTAGAACGAATATTATGGATTAAGAATACTGATCAGCGATACGGATTTGATATTTTTGGAACATCATGATGTCTTGCCGGCATCATTGAAAACTGTTGACCGCTTCTCTCTTGCAGGAAACAAGCCTATGTTTATGTATACTATGATTGTCTTTTTGAATGTGGTGCTAATACTGTTATATGGAATAGGTCTTTGAATTATGGACGCGGATATTCTCTAATTACAAGCGTCTAGTCCGTCATTCATAATCCAGCCGTCGTCCATTAGAGAATATCCGCGTCCATAATCCAAAGACCTATTCCATTTTCCACATAACAGTATTAGCACCAAATTCAAAACATGCAGAATTCGGTGCTAAACAATCATCATATGAATGACGGACCAGACGCTTGTAATTCCACCAGCCGTCAATATTTTTATCATCGATTATGAATAGTCTGCGTTTATTCTTTCATAGTTTGGAGTCAGATAATTCCGCGTTGCTGTATAAAGCATATCTCGAACAAATAGATGAGTGTCGAAATAATAATAGTATCCAATATTGGGTAAACTTTATGAAAGGGCTATTGCAAACTGTTGAATGTAATCACTTATGGGAAAACCAGGGCTGTACTTACCCCAAGGCCACAAGCAAATTTATATTGAAATCGCTCTTTCTAATGTTTTGTACTAAATGGAAAGAGTCCATTGATCACAGTAGCAAGTTAGACACAGTTAAACAAGATTTTGTGGAAATATTTGATTCTAGCATATTAAATATTGCCAACAAAAAGCATCAGACAGCCATATGCAAACTCATAATAAATGCTCATCCCCTAAATATTGAGTGTGGACGGTATACAAAAGGGGTGCCTAGGGAGAACAGATTATGTTCACTTTGTAATGTAGTAGAAGTTGAAAAACATGTTCTACTAAACTGCCCATCTCATATTGACAGACGTGTTGAACTGTTTGTAGCTGTAGAGTCTGTATCCGCTCAAGCTTTTTTTCAGACAATCAGATGTTCACCACCATCAAACACAAGGAAAACAAAATAAACCATACAGACCTTTTCATAGATCCAATTTGTCGTTTTATATACTTAAAACTACTGGAGCGCGGGAATGGAACTGTCTCTTTCATTCAAAACAATTAAATAAATATCATTATTCAAATATAAACTGAAAACCTATCTGATCGAAAACTAACCTGCATCAAATCAGTGCACGAATAATTATGTGTACATAGTATTGTTCTGAGTATTCTCCTTATTGTTCCTCATTTCGCTGATGAAAGCTTTTTCCCCTTTTTCTACACTACACAGGGATAGAACAAGCCCCAATGGGTTTTAATCCTCCCAATGATATTACCTGGCTAACCTATATACTGTTCTTGAATTGCGCTGTCCTTTGTTGCTGAAGCTATTGATAACTAGTTCATAATTTTGATTCAGCTGTTAATTCGTAATTTCTTGCGGCTATTATCCTCATTCCCCTTGTGTCATTTCTCTATCTCACTGTTTAACTGATGTTTCCTGTCGTCAACTATACTGTATATATAGCCTATGCAATATAGATATTCGAACATGACATTTATTTTCGGAATTACGCTGCGTTATTCTTCGTCAAACTTATCTGTGGCAGAAATCGATTCAGTTCCAAACGTGTAATTGTAGCCCAAAGGTATACATCCTAAGTAAATAATACTACTTGTTTAATTATCTTCTTCTTTGACAAGTCAATTCCCGATGATGAAATGTTAATATTTTATGATGGGTTTTCCGCTTATGCCTGTGCTAGGGGCCGTGTGGTCATGTCATCCAAGTTGCCACATGAACAGGTACAATAAAAGCGTACCTGAGATACAACACATACACAACACATATCATGAATCGTTAGATTTTTGGTATGTGCTTTAGAATAGGTTAACCAAAAGACTATACTGGGAAGTCATGTGGCTGTGTCAGTATGTCGGCACCTCTTCTCACTTCCCTTATATGCGTTGTAATTTTATTTCTACTATTTATTATGCATACTTAAGTTTGTGCTAATGGTATCATTGCTTCTGGACAAGACAGAGTTTTATCAGAGTACCAGATTAGTAATCTTGCCTCCATTAGGACGAACAAGGAAGTCGACCGGCCTATTAAATATAAAAATGCTATCAATATGACATTCCCGCGGGGGCACGTAGCACTTTACATGGTAGATTTGACCTATATGAAGGAAGGTTGGCGCTTGATCAGTCTCGGGACTAGTTTTCGTGATAAGAATTTGCACTGACGGCGACACAGTTTTCATCAGATGTATTGACACAGCTATAACACCTTTTGTTCTTGGATATGTGTATTTAGTTCCGCCTAAGCCGATGTGGAGGCTAAGAATGTCCTGTGACCACGAGTGTCCGGCTCCTATCTTTTAATCCAGCTAGGAGATTTTTCTCCACATTGGAAATAAGTGTCCGTCCTTAGTTGCAAAAGAAAATGACCGGAAAAGGGTCACCAATCCCCAGGACAAACTTAGTCATCACACAGGTACTAGAGGCATTGCGATCGTTAAAGTCAAGGTGTCCAGGAGGACATATGCACTAAAAGCGGGGCTTAAGTACAGACAATTACAGAAATCACTCTTGATCATTTCGATGACTTTGTAAAGACTGCAGTCAGAACATCGGTCTGTGGGGTAGTGGGACTAAACTCTGTCCATTTTAATCAATCCACTACTTTAGGGCCTGTCAAAAATCAATAGTTAACCCGGCACAAATTATCTTTTTGCATCGTGCAGAACAAACTAACTACAAAATGACCACCAGTACTCTGTGAATAATATATCACGCTTGAAATAACTTTGTGATTCTCTCCAAAGTCTGTCCATTTTAATTAGTGGTCTACATGGGGCTTGCCAAAAATGAAAAGTTAACCCTGCATAAATTTTCTGTTTTGCATCGTGTAGAACAATCTAACTCTAAAAATGACCACCATTACTCTGTGAATGCGATAATATATCACGCTTGAAATAACTTTGTGATTCTCTGCAAAGTCTGCCCATTTTAATTAGTGGTCTACTTTGGGGCTTGTCAAAAATGAATAATTAATCCTGCATTAATTTTCTTTTTTGCATCGTGTAGAACAAACTAACTCTATAAAAGGACGACCATTACTCTGTGAATTCCATAATATATCACGCTTGATATAACTTTGTGATTCTCTCCGAAGACTGTCCGTTTTAACTAGTGGTCTACTTTGGGGCTTGTCAAAAATGAATAATTAATCCTGCATAAAGTTTCTTGTTTGCGTCGTGTGGAACAAACTAACTCTACAAAATGGCCACCATTAGTCCGTCCAATAATTTTTCGAGAACACAAATTGTTTGTTCAGGCTTTTGATATGGATGTATTTGTTGAATCGTATCGTATTTTTCTTTAAAATTCCTGGATTTCCGCGAGGAAAAGCGGAAAAAAACTATTTTTTTTCACATCAAATTATTATTTACAAATTTATCATGCAGTTTTTGTGCAGAATTTACACAATTAAATATCAGAAAAGGCTGACAAAATTTGATCAAAAATAGCCTTTTTTGCCTCTGTGACTTGATCGAAGCCGACTTCTTGGGTTGTTTTCACATTCTCTGATAGAGTTTGATGCAAAGGTATGGTACGGAAAGTTTCAGCCGTAGCTCAAGAAGTAAGAAAAATAATTAGTGGGAATGGCGCAATCCTCTCCTCCCCCTCCCTTTTCAGGCCTGGGGATGTCCACCCAAAACCCCAGAGCAGGTAGGGTTAAAAAGGGAAGTTATTTTTAGGAAAAGTCAGCTTTGAACTTATGGCCTGTTCGAGCATTGTACACCAACTCCACATCCATCCTCCTGCATATTTACTCCTCACTAGAATAAACTTTCCCTTACGGAGGTTCCAGACAAACCAAATATTACGGCTACAGCGCATGTTTCTGTTCATGTACCAACATAAGGATAGTTGAAGGGAAGTAAATAGGAAAAGAAAATACTAACTCCTTAACTTCTTAGCAAATACCCCTACCAAACCCCCATAGCGATCGTTTCACCTTGTCTCCGAAACGACAGAAAACTGATCGCTTACAATGCGAGAGTATAGTACATCATTTCGGGGAAATTTTGAGCCTATTTTCAAAAACAACGACTAGAGGACCATGGGTAAATTTAAAATGGCGGCTAGGTGGTGGTACCAAAAAAGTAATGTTTTCTTCAAAATGATTCTTTTTCTGTGAATAATAGTGAGCATGAATTACTTTTTCACTTGAGACTATTATTTACTAATTCTCATGGTGTTCATACGAATAGTAACAATCAAAGCGTGACTGAGATACATCTATAGATAACGACTTTACCAAATACATCATACGGATTAAAACTACTAATCAGTGATCATGGTGATACGGATTAGATATTTTTGGAAAATAATGATGTGTTGCACAACGTGCGTACCTGTGACAGACGTGATCGTATCCTCGAGTTCCTGATCCTCAAATTCACGTCTGGAGATAATACTGGGTTGTCCTGATAGGCCCCAGGCCCGTGAGATATTTCCATTTGATAGTTTCGCACTGATCTTATTCTATATTATTTCTCTCGTAGATGTTAGCATACAAGTTCTCTGAAGTTACAACTGTGTTTAGTTTTGCTGAACTCGTGGCTAGGGATCGTTTGAGCACCATGTGTTCCTCATCTCTATCGTATTCAAATGAACAGTCACAATCAAAGCCTGACTGATGTACATTATACTCCAGATAACGTACATAAGGAAAATTCGTTTTGGATTAAAAGGATATTAATTGATTTTTTAATTGATTAAAGGTTTTGATGCATAAAACATCATGATCTTGCTGTTAACTTTGAAAACGTTTGACCGCTTCTCTCTTCTAAGAACTTTTTTCATGTTATGTCTGTTTGGAACTGGTACTAACTGTCAAACTCTTTTGTGGACAACGGCTGAATAATGATCTTCGGATCTGACGCCTGTACTCGAACGATATTAACTCTACATGGACTAAGCATTTGGGGACTTATGCAGGCCTCAAAAGAATTTACCAAACTATACCCTTGGATCAATCTCTACCAGAGACTGTAAACAAACCCAAGATGGTGGCTGTGATGTGTCCCTGGGTCCATTTTGGATCAGATGTCGAATTTTGCATTTATGTATTTTCTTCGCAAAAACTGCATGACAATTTAGTAAATAATAATTTGGTGTGAAATAAACTAGCTTTTACTAACTCTCTTCAAGAGTTCCGAGCTCCAAGTTCTCAACCGACCCATCCCACAGCTCCGAGCTCTGTAGTTTCTCACATGGCGGCTTCTGATTGGATAAGAGCTCTATACTACTGCCATACTGCACATTTGCAGAACGATGATACTAGGCTACACACCAGTCCAATCCGACGCTACCCTACGAGCCCTTCGCTACGAAACCCCACACGACCCATTCGGACCACGGATG
>JAVTVY010035476.1:0-150294 GCA_036873755.1 Hanleya hanleyi | reverse complement strand
CCATGACGTCAAAATATAACCTACAGCTCGCAATCTAATTTGTTTTCGTGATTTATTTTGAACTACTGGAAGGATATTACTAATACTTTGGAAACAAAATTACTCTAATTGAGTTTATAAACGGTATGAAATCACGGGATAACTGTGTTTATTTTAGTATTTGCTGTGTTAATGCTGGTTTTACTGTCGAAAACGGATATTTGCGAAAGTAAAACCAGATTCTAATACCATCCGAGTTGGTCAGCTCAAAATATTTGCAACCATAAAATTTGCATTCCGTGTACCCGAAAGTCAGCAGATGATCGGCTGACCCGTCGTCTGTAAACCTCAACTTGCGGCAGTAAAATTATAGCCAGCAAATACTAAACTACAACAAAGTTATTCCCTAAATTAGCGTCCGCAAATACTAAAATACAACATGGTTATTCCCATTCTAATTTCACTTCAACCTTCCTTTCCAACGTAATAAACAACATTACTGTAGACATTCGTTCATATCTAATCACATTTGATATTACTTCCTACAAAATCCTAGATAAATCTGCTGCAGTACGCGAGACTGTCTTGGGGTCCAGGTGTTCTCCAGGTGTTTATGATACAGACGACCAAAAGCGATCGCGTAGCATGTTGAACAAAATGCGACCGTTAATTTAAGAAATAATATCTTGTTTACTGCGAAAAAACAACTATATAGTTTGTTCATTTTAATTAGTGGTCTACTTTGGAGATTGTCATAAATCAATAGTTAACTCTGCATAAATTTTCTTTGTTGCATCGTGTAGAACAAAATGAACAAAATGACCACCATTACTTCGTGATATCGATAATATATCCCGCTTGAAATAACTTTGTCATTATCTCCATATAAAACTCCATTACAGCTGTTTCGCGTACCGGGGTTCAATTACATAGGGCGACGTCATATTCGCGTTGACTAACACAAAGGTTAACAATGCCGTGTACCATTATAGAGGAGTGTGCGGTTTATCATTCGGCAATCTCACTGGGTATGGGATATAAGCGACACACCCGCGGACCGCCTGTTATTACTTTATACGGCATCAATGACATTGTGCCAGTGAACATGAATACATTATGACGTCTCCCTATGTAATTGAGTCCCCGTACATGAAACAACTGTATGAGAGTTTTATATGGAGAGTTAGTTTAAGCTCGATATATTATCGATAACACGAAAAAATGATAGTCTTTTTGTAAAGTTCAATTTGTTCTACACGTTGCAAAAAAAGAAAATTTTATGCAGAGTTACCTATTGATTTTTGAAAGTTCCAAAGTAGGCGACAAATTAAAATGGACGGACTTTAGAATAGATCGTGATGCAATAAGACGAGTCTAAGTTTTATCACGAAGGCCGTAGGCCTGAGTGATCAAACGCGAAGACTATTGTGGTGTGGTAGAATAAAGAGTTCCTGGCGAGAAATAAGCAATAAATAGTGAAGATCCCGACATTACAATGTACCGGCATGTCGTCGAATTCGTAGAAGAGAACAGTTCGGGGGAATTTGAGTCGGCAAATGACGTGGCCCATCTGTTACCGAGTAGAGTGGTCCTCTAGCAATAAATGCCCAGTGGTTAATCCAGGACTTACAGGTTAAAAAACTGTCTGGACGACATTTAGTATATTATAGACTGTCTGTATTGATTGGGGTTAGAGAAGTATCACTCCAAAACATTTGCAAAAGGCGAAACCACGAGCTGTCGCTGTTAACCTTGACCCGGTAAAGCCCTCTATATAAAACATCCGGCAGTTTTATTGCGCTTACTTCACAACAATCGATTATAATGAATAATTATCCTTTTCGCAAGTTAGTCCGTTTTCTGAACTGATACGGTCGCTATTATTTCACTTACCAAAATTTTGCATTGACTGACCTAGTTTCGACAGAATACAAATCTCGCCGGTCATGACGTTTGGGCTCAGATTATCACATGACACATATCCACGCGGTTTCTGCACTGTGAAGCGTGCTTGGATAAAAAAGGAGACGCCACGTCATAATTTGACCCTAAACGGCATGGATCACCAAGTCTGTGGAATGACGAATTAGCTGACACAGTAGCTAAAAAGAAAGCGGCCCACTGGGTTTGGACGCTCAGTGGTTCTCCACAGGACCCTCAACATTCTACTGTCGTATGTCGTCGGAGCACCAGGTTGAATCTGTGCAGTGCATAATGCGAGGCTGTTCCTTTATCAAGATAAACAGAAATACAGAAACGTATACTTGTGTGCTGAATCCTCTGACCGACCCTTATTCTATAGGCCCTACACGTAATCTCTGCCAAAGACCAGAATTTTCCCCATTTTTTCCCGCCTTCGTTGCAACGGTTAATATAAAGCCGTTGGTACCACTGGCAAGTATTGTATTTGTTCTATTCAGCTGCAAATTTTATTTCGATTCACTGCTCGATAACATGCCTCGCCTGGGCACTATTTGCGGGGCCTGAGCACTGCTTTCAGCAAGCAGAGAAAACAGCGAAATGAGCACCTCATGTGTAGAGGCGCGCACAGCTTGAAATTTTGACGGTAAAAGTTTGACAAGAAGTTTGTCACCTTGTAGCGCTTGGAATAAACTACTTCCTGCCGAAAGATGAAAGTCTAAACTCAATTAGGGAACCAGCGAGGTACAAGTTTGTTAATACTGCCGAACGTGTAAATTATTTAGGAGTCTGATGCCTATAGTCTCATCCGCAGGCAGCGACAGGCTAAGTGCTCACAACCCGACCACCTGTGGGTAGACGATGTATCCTATGAATGCCAGGATATCTTAGATGGCTGGTTCAGTCGTTTTGGCCAGCTGAGTACACCAACTATCAAAGGACTCCACCCCCGATAATTCTGTGCCGAAGTGAAGTTTGATGAACTTGTCATCCAACGACAGTGTGCTCACCAACCCTCATGCATTCCTTCAGTAGCAGAAATAGATAGATGTCTGTACAGCCATATCCAAGCTAAAATCTGGGAAATCACCAGATGGAGACGGCGTTATTGCTGAGCATATCAAGTATGGAGGCCAACTCGTCATATAATCCCTTGTGAGACTCTTTAATGCAATCTTTCAGTAAAGTTCTCTTCCAGAAGGCATAAAAATCGGTATACTAACACCCATCCGAACGAAAAAAAGAGAGTTAAATCAGCATCGGCTTCAAACTACTAGGGGCATTACTGTGAAACCAGTTATCACTTCTAGAAAACATCATGCCAGACCGAATACATGCTGCATCCTATCCTATTTGATTCACGGCAAAAGTTGTGAAGCTGCTTTAGATTCTAAAGGTAGAGGTCAGCCCTCCTATATTGCACTCCTCGACGCTAAAGCTGCCTTTGACAATGTAAATCATGAAAGTCTTTTCCGGAAAATCTATGGGATTGGTATCCGGGATAGTAGAAATGGCAGCAATATTTTTTAGCATTGTTGGTCTCGGGGGATATACATGAGGGAGGCAACTGCTACTTCATAGGCGTTGGATGCGGAAGGGTCTTTCTGCCTTCCCAAGTTTTAAAATCAACTCAGAACGGTTGACTGAACGTTTTTTTGCTTCTGTAATATAGTTTCCATGCAGTGAAGCATGGAAATTATGTAACCGAGAAGCAACCCCAAGTGACATCTCAAGGCATATTATCTGCAAACCAAATTTGACAAGAAGCTGAATGCATCCTCAACCTATTGTCCGGAAACCAAATTTTAAATTTGCAACCAGGTGCAAGCATCATCTCATGACATGGTACATGTATCAGCATACGAACTTTGGGAAGAGTCTGAAGAGGGGTCTTAAAGTTATTGCCCGGAAACCGAATTTAGATTTGCAGGCGCAAGTGTGCGAAACACAATTCCAAGTGACATCTTTAATACCTTCAGGTAAGGTACATGTATTCATATACCAAACTTGGAAAGAATTCATTCAAGTATTAAAAAGTTATTGTCCGGAAACAATTTTAAATTTGCTCCCAGGTGGCACCACCTATATGTGGATCGGCCAAACGAGAAATTGAGGCGAGGTATCTATACACCAAAATTGGAATGAATCGGTTTAGATTTTCAAAAGTTATTTTCTGGAAACACTTAACTTAAAAGCATCATCTCATGACATGGTACATGTATCAGCATACGAACTTTGGGAAGAGTCTGAAGAGGGGTCTTAAAGTTATTGCCCGGAAACCAAATTTAGATTTGTAGGCGCAAGTGTGCGAAACACAATTCCAAGTGACATCTTACATGTATGGCATATGAATACCAAATTTGAGAAGAATCTGATGAGCAGTTGTCAAATTATTGCCAGAAACAAATTTCAGATTTTTCCACCAGGTGTCGCCACCAGTATTTAGAAGCAGGTGAAATACAATCCCAAGGGACATATCATGGGATGGTATCTGAATAACAAATTGGAGAAAAATCCGATGAGCGAAATCGAATTTAGTTTTGACACGAGGTGGTGCTACATGTAGGCACAAGTTGGCGAAACGCCAAACTTTCGGAACTCAGTTGTAATAAATATAATAAGTTACACATGTGGACACAAATGATTCGTGCAGAAGCTTTAGGGTAAATCATATGATGTGGAATACAATTATTTGAAGGGAAAATCGAAGGAAATGTTGTCCTTCGTTTAAGATGACACGAAATTTTAAAAAACGGGGGTTCAGTACTGCGGGGATTTCCCCGCCAGTTATTTCATATTATACTTCTGAAATAAAATATGGTTCATGCAAAAGCTTTAGGGTAAATCATATGATGTGGAATAGAATGATTTGATAGCAAAATTGAAGGAAATGTTGTCCTTCCTTTAAGGCGACACGAAATTCAAAACTAACAGGGGTTTGGTACTGCGGGGGTTCCCACGCCAGTTATTTCATATTATACTTCTGAAATAAAATATGCAAAAGCTTTAGTGTAAATCATATGATGTGGAATAGAAGGACTGGACACCAAAATTTAATAAAATGGTGTCTATCATTTAGAGCGACATGAAATTCAAAACTAACAGCGAGAAGCGGAAGAAAGAAGAAAATGACAAGCACATAAGGCATCCCTAGGAATGCCCTAGGAATGCCTAATTAAACAAAGTATTTGGAAGTTATCGAATGGAAATTTGAATGGAAACCACGGACATGCACAGAAGATTGGACCAAGACCCAGTGGCGCCACCTTCAGGTGGATCTTGCTGAAACGCAATACCAACCCACGTCTGGTCACAAGGAGTGTATATGCTAAATTTTGAAGGAATCCGACAAAGCTTTTGGAAGTTATCGTCTGTAAAGAATTTGAACAGACAGACACAAAGAGAGCAAGACCCATTTTAACTGGAACGAACACGAAGAAGCGAAACTCAGTGGTGCCACCTTCAGGCAGATGTTGCTGAAATGCAGTAGCAACCAAGATATGCGTATGCCGAATTTCGGGAGAATCCGACGAAGCATTTGGACGTATTCACTTGTGAAATATTTTAACAGGTGTCCACGGACACAAAGAAGCAAGACCCATTTTGACCCAGTGGCGCCACCATCAGGCAGATGTTGCTGAAATGCAATACCAACTGGCGTCTGTCGCAAGGAATGCGTATGCCAAATTTTGGAACACTCCAACAAAGCGTTAGGAAGTTATCGCTTGCGGAAAACTCAGACAGGCATGCACGGACGTACACGGACATCCACGGACACAAAGAAGCAAGAACTATTTTAAAGTCCCCGGTCGCGTTGCGGCGGGGCACAACAACAATTAAAGTATTATTATTATTTGGAAAATTTCACTTTGTGGAGCCAATTACAAGCGTCTAGTCCGTCATTCATAATCCAGCCGTCGTCCATTAGAGAATATCCGCGTCCATAATCCAAAGACCTATTCCATTTTCCACATAACAGTAGTAGCACCAAATTCAAAAAGACAATCATAGTATACATAAACATAGGCTTGTTTCCTGCAAGAGAGAAGCGGTCAACAGTTTTCAATGATGCCGGCAAGACATCATGATGTTCCAAAAATATCAAATCCGTATCGCTGATCAGTATTCTTAATCCATAATATTCGTTAAGAGTCGTCATCTAAAAAAAAAGATGTATCTCAGTCAGGCTTTGATTGTGACTGTTCATATGAGTACCATGAGGATCTTGAAGGACATGGGTTCATACGGCCCCTAGCCCCGGGTTAAGCGGAATTAGACACAAGTTACGAAACGTAGCGCCATAGATCTTGCACGCTACGTTCGTATTTTGCTATCAGCATGCGATATGTATCGCCAAATTTGAAAAACTTTGAGTGGAGGCGCTTGGAGGAATAGCCCTGTTTTATAAGTTTCTGCAACAATGTTTTGTGACGTTGATTAAAATCATCACATTTAACACAGGATCTAGCAAATGCTACTAAGCGAGATATGTATACGCCATATGCAGGTCCCACTGGAATATTACTGTCCAGAAAGGGATAGTTTACGATGTCGAAATTGTAATCATCTCTTTTGTCATAAAGTCGACGAGAGAGAATGCCTGCTTCATTTTTATAGAGATAAGAGATCTAAATAAGATGTGCCTGTAGGGCTATCGGTAGTTTCCTTCAAATCCAGTGAAGGTGGATGTATATCCTTCACTGCGTCATTTATATAGCGATTATCCACAGCGAGAAGATCGTCTATATAGCGTTTGGTGAATGACAAGGAACGGGCTTTGAATGGATCGGTTTTTGAAAGCGCCTGCATTCTAATGTAAGTGTCAAAAATTAGTATTATTATTATTTTTTTGGAAATAAACACCGCTATGGCAATAGTCTTAATCACTGATGTCATATGTGTCAGGCCTTGTAATTTTATGGGGCTCATCAGCCCAGGTCCCAAAGATTTATTAACCCAGTAATCAACAATCAATCCAAATCAATGTGTGGGTACAGCTTTTAAATTGAGATCAGCTGTTAGGAATAAATCCACCCTGTTGTCCGGCATAAGCAGACCTATCAACCTGGTGCAAATTTGGTCTCCCTGGTCCTGTATCATGGTACATGTACAGTCCTAACGGTTTGAAAAATAGTCTCAGCGAAACTCAGTGGCGCCACCTTCAGGCAAATGTCACTGAAATGCAGTACACAACAGCGTCTTCTCACAAGGAATGCATATGCCAAATTTCAGGAGAATCCAACAAAGAATTTGGAAGTTATCGCTTGTAAAGAATTCAAACTGACATCCCCGGACACAAACAACCAAGATCCATTTTGATCCAGTGGCGCCACCTTCAGGCAGATGTTGCTGAAATGCAATACTGACTTGCGTCTTGTCGCAAGGAATGCGTATGCCGAATTTCGGAACAATCCAAGAAATCGTTAGGAAGTTATCGCTTGCGGAAAATTCGAACAGACAATGCACGGACTTACACCGACATCCACGGACACAAAGAAGCAACCCAGTGGCGCCACCTTCAGGCAGATGTTGCTGAAATGCAACACCGAATGGCGTCTTCTCACAAGGAATGCATATGCCGAATTTCGGAACAATCCAACGAAGCATTAGGAAGTTATCGCTTCGAACACACATGCATGGACGTACACGGACATCCACGGACACAAAGAAGCAAGAACCATTTTAAAGGACAAAAATAGCTAATTCCCACAGCTTCGGTTTACTCTCGCGCAGAGTCCCCCAGTCTTGCGTCTCTTGCACTCAAATGAAATTGACATGTCTGATGTCTGGGATTCCCAGGTCAAATTATTTAAATACAGATAATTTCATTGGCTCGTTTAAATGGAGCGGACATGTGACTTAATGCTTGGGGAAGCGGACATCGGGCGAAATACACGGTGAAAGAAGTCAATGAGCTAAGGGTAGTTATGTAATGAAATGGAAAATTCCCTAGCTTAGCTCGGTAAGATGGTGGAAATATATTTTATTTATCAATCTCAACATTGCCATTGTTGTTGTCGTTCTGTGCTCAATCCCACGTAACTTCCGTCTCTATAACTTCTTCCGTCTTGAATACCCATCTTCATTTTATTAAGCCAATTTCTACGTTCCCACTTCGAATCTGCCTTGATTTATCTTACCACGTTCAGTGTTCAAAATCCGAGATATAAGTTTCTCCTATGAACGAGAGACGAACCAATCAGAAAATAAAAGCTGATTGTGTGTAGAGTGACATCATGCTCCGTCATAGCGGCGTCATTCCTCCTAATATGGTGGTGGTATTGGTCCAATATATAGGTCAGCCAATCAATAACGCTCTTCTGTGACACATTTCGAAATTCAAATGGTTTCGAGGTCAGTGCCTTCTCATGTCTATTTATAAGTTCTTTGAACATTGGAAGGGAGGGGGCAGATATATTAAGGGACGTTCGAAGTGGGAACGTAGAAATTGGCTTGATAAATTGAAGATTTGAATACCGGAAATCTAAATATACGAAACGGAGTAAAGGGTTTGTGACGTCAGGCCACTGGATATATTAGGGGCTGAGGCCCTTTACAAATGCAAATGCACATATTATACAATGTACTACTACTCCCGGAGACCACACTGTACAGCTGATAGACGCCTAATGGCTGCTCTGAAGATGTAGAGACGGAGTGCGCGGCGATGCATTACCCACTGTGGACTTCATCTCTGGTGTTATGGGTACAAGTAGTTGATTTTCGTTTCTCCTGGCCCTATGCTCCAATCTTTTAACAGCGATGCCTGACAAATTTTCAAAAAATATTCATTAGGATAAATAAGCATAATGGTCCTTTGATGAAATAATAGGTGGATGTGATGCATATTTAGGTACCTACCAAATTTATACCAATATCACCGATTCTGTACCTTGTGTCAATAACATCGAGCTAACCGTGCAATTATTACACGTTTTGGCACGGTTATGTGAAATGTACAAGTGCAGGTGTTCATTAAGAGATTCCATTTCACAAGTCGGGTGAGGAAAGGGACGTCTGCATTCATACAAGTAACAATCGAATAAAACAAACAAATAGATTACGGTACAAAATGAAATTTCCTTCTCAAGTTTAACTGTTGTTTCCATCGGGGCATTGATTAACAAAGCGACACAAATAGACATATATCCACGTAATTTCCCAACAACTGACTCAGCTGACAAAATCACTCCCCATTTGAGAGACCATATAAACTCGTCCACTGACATTGCCACGATTCCAACCGAGACGGGAGCATCGTCCCAACGAGTTTTTTTTTCAAAAAGGGGAGAAAGGTTGTCAAAGTTTAAAATATGTTTCCAACCTTTCATTGTAATCTTTGTTGATAATCAATTTGAGTAGTGCAATAGAACAGAAATAATGTTTTCATAGGCGTGCTAAATGGTTATTTTACGCACGGTTAGTGCGGGAAAGTTTATAAATTTTCCCACACTAATCGTGCGTAAAATAACCATTTAGCACGCCTATGTATGAAAAAATTATTTATTAATTAAAACATGCCTACATGTCTGGTAGCAGACGGAGAAACGATGATCGACCAGTTACCGGTAGAGGTCATAACGTTGTAGGCGAGGCTCAGAGCGAGAAGGCATCACTGTGTACTCCGTCTAAGATCCATATCGGGAAGCCACCTTTGTACGAGTGAGTCATGTAATATCAATAACAACAACCGATAACAACAAAATAAATACCCAGTGGTTTATCCAAAACTCAAACTAATCATGGAAAATCTGTAATTGTGGCAAATAAAGCCTTTTATCAAATACCGGTATATCTGTAAATAATGTTCGTATCGGTTCTAGGAAAATCTTATTCTCGGATTGTAGAACTATCACCAGCCGGGAACGGAATATAACTTGTTACAATCATCGACCGTATTTAAATGCTATGGTTACTAACAAAAAGGAGCCTAATTTCGAAATAAAAATGGCATTTATTTTAGTAATGTCTGTAATCTCCTTGATGGGTCTGAAAATAATCGATTAAAAGACTCGAAGGTTCCATTGGGGAATATCTTCACGAAGAAACTCGACTGAAATTGCATGTGTAAATAAAACGAAATGAAAATCCTATTCCTTCCGGGCCACGGTTATAGTTTTGTAAGCAACACACTGATATGAGCGCGAGAGCTGTATTGGCGCGTATATTTTGGCGCCGAAAATGGTTTTCTGAAAGACGACCCAGTTGTTCGGTAATAATGGGTAGTTACGTAGTGTAGTTACATGGAGCTCTTTACGTAGATTTGCTACAACCAAAGTAGATTACTCAGAGTCTTGCATGTCAAGTGGCACACTTTGATCACGGATAGCGGAATTTTAGTCGCGCGTGGAGAAAGTTAATGCCACTGTGCCACTTTTAGCCTGGGAGACGCCGCCTAACTTACCAGCCTAAGGGGGGGGGGGGTCACCACACTATTTGTAGATATATTGCATCATTTGTTTATGCATGCTGTATCATTGAATAATTAGGTTTCATGTAGTAAAGCTCATCAGGCTTAGTTCCCACAGTCAAATGTTCTTTACTGTATGAAGCAGAATTTATATAGGCCTAATTCTTGTGAAATATGAAATAAAAATTGTTGGGGGGGGGGGGGAGGGTTGTAGGCTTATATTAAAGCACATAAGGCTCTTGTGTCATATATATTTTACTGTTTTCACAGATTAAAGCAGGACTTCATTTCAAGAACATGCCAAGTAACATAGAGATAAAAGCGAAGGTGCGTGATGTAGAGAAACTGAAGAAGAAAGCCTCAGCTTTGAGCGTCTCTGAACCAGTCACTATTCATCAGGAAGATACATTCTTTGTAGTCCCTCATGGAAGACTGAAACTCAGAAAGTTACAGGTCAGTCATTAACATGATAATGGAGGCTCTGGCAAAGTCAGAGGCCCATACCAAACATGATGAGATATTGGTGTTCACTCCCCCAGACCCTTTCCCGGTTTAAATGTCATTAATCCTTGAACAAAAGGTTTTCCCCATCGCGCTAACAGGTTCATTGACATGTGAATCCAGGTGTAAATTTGTGGTTGGTATATTCCTATTCTGCCTATGCTAGCCTACCTGGGCATAGACAATATTTTTAATCAATGATATTTGATCTCTTTTCAAACTGAAGTTGCCAAATTTATCGTAATGGTTTTTTCTTGGAATAATAGGATAATTTGATACATATTTATCATATTTACACCAGTTATCAATAATTAAAAATCCGCCCTATCCTGTAGGCATAGGCAGAAGAGGAAATGTATGCGTCACAAATTTATGCCAAGAGTTGTGCATCGATACACCTGCCGGTCTTCCGGAGAAGTTTTTGTCTAAAGATTAAAAACAATTATATTGGGAAGGGGGGGTTATTTCACATTCAAGTCCGAAAGTTACAGGTCAGTCACAAACATGATCATGGAGGCTCGGGCAAAAGTTAGAGGTTCATGCCAAACATGATATTTTAGCACACTATGTCATAATCAAGTCAGAAAGCTTACAAAACCCTTTAAACTCCAAGTATGCGAAATTCATGGTAAGGCCAATGAAATTTTATTTTCTGTATCGCGTCACTGCTCGCATTGATTTGACATTAATACCTAATAATATATTGGGATTGAATGGCACATTGATTTTTGCCGGATCCATGCAAAAACAAATGGGCATTGCCATCTTTGAATTATGAAACGAATGTCCAATGGCTTGATGTCACCAAAGCATTGTTTAAATTATTCACATCTCATAAATATAAAATTGTCTTCATCATTAAACTAAATTCAGTTGTTTTGAAATTGGATTACTTTGTCAAACACTAGTGAGCAATTTGTTAATTCACTGTAGACTGACATCCGGATGTCGAAACTCACAGCCATACTGAACCATTGCAACCAAGATGGAGTTAGATTTACATCCATCTATCAAACTTGTACTATCTGTCGGCAGTAGGGCCAGCAGCTAGGGTTCTCAGTTGGATGGTTAAGGATATACTCAAAGTTGTATCATTCGTGGAAATGTTTTTTAATTGCCCGACACAAAAATACAGATCCTGGCGGTTTTGAACAGCTCCCACTCATTCCTTCATCACAAAGGTTTGGGTTTTTATCTCAGTTTGTGTTGTGTTTTTCCCTCGCTCACATTGAATCCAAAAAGTCCTTGGATGCGAAACAGAGATTTTATTTTCGGTGTCCTAAATGGCCCATCTCACCGTTATGAATATAATTATTATAAAGACTACACATTGATTCAAATCTTCTCCTCTGTAGAATGCACCAGCACAGCTGATATATTATAATAGGCCAGATGGTGATGGTCCAAAGCACAGTCAATATCATATCACTGAGATACAGGACTCAGACTCTCTCAAGGTAGGTTATTCATTATCGTGATAAGGATGAAACAATTATTATTACTGTTAATAGAAAAATCCTTTGGTGCCAGGATTTTTACAGTGTGTGAAACTGGTATAAGAAACTTTCTGAGATAGAAATACTTCTTTTTTCAATATTTTGAAATATTTGAATGATATGTCTTTTATAGCATTGAACAGGGCATTGATTCATTCAACATTTTGTATCATTTTAACCAATTTCACAGATTTCTTGTACCCATGAATGATATCACTGCTATAATAATGGTAATACATGAACCTGTACTTTAGCATTGATTGAGTATTTATCATCAAAAGGACTTCCATATTCGGAGTAACATTCATTCTTATATATTGATGCTTTGTTTACATGTACCATGTTTCGACAATTGTCTTGGCTGACATTCACAGGAAACCTTGGGGAAAGCGCTAGGTCAGATTGGGGAGGTAAAGAAGATCCGGTTACTTTATCTTGTGGGTCAGACTAGAGTTCATGTGGATAAAGTGGAAGGTCTGGGAGATTTCATGGAATTGGAAGTAAGTACATTCATCATGACTTTAGGCCATCCATTAAAAAGTTTGTGTTTCAAGTTAGCCTATCTACCCAAAATATTTGGTCATCTTTAGAGTTGGTCTAATTTTTGTTTTTGTTTCTGACATGAACTTGCCAATGGCCTACATGTAGATAGATAGAACTCCATCGAATCACCTTTTGATGAAACTCATTATCTGCAACACACACATGAGTCAAAATGTTCAGTCTTTCACTCATAACATCTGCTAACGAGTAAAATTGAAGCCCAGGTCATCTCCCTGATGTCAGATCACAAAAGAATTGGCTTCCGTAAAAACAAATCAATATCATGGATTTGGCAGAATTGTTGAAAATGGTTATCTTTACCGCTGACAGCCCAACTTAACTGCTGGCCGCAGGCCATATTTGCTACTTGAGTGGATGCTGGTGTGAAATGGTCCTATATGTGGATGAGGTCTGTTCCTGCTCCACCAACACTGTCGCCATGAGTGACCTCCCTTGGTCTAATAACTTCAAGCTATGACAGCAATAGTTCCCCAGGAACAATTTCACTTACAACAACAACACAAACTTTCTGTGGCTGACAGCACTTGTATATTTGCATCATAAATGTTCGGCCAACAAAGATAAAATTGGTTTTGGGGGCTTCAAAACGTTCCTGGGCTGATGAATCTAATTCCTCACAGGATATTGATGATAATCAAACATGCCAAACCCCCGATGACATTTCCGCACCAAATGAAGTTGATGTGGGGGCTGTACAACCATCCAGAATCACGTGTAGAATCAAGTGGGTGTGATGTACAAATCAACCAGTGCTTCAATGAAAGTTAATCACTTTCAAGATTCATGGAGACAAAATAGATCCTCATTCCTGGTTGCATTTCGATAATGAAAGTAACAAAACGTCATGTGAGTTTTGTCTTGAATTTGACAAGTCAAAGAAGCCAAATTACAACTTAATTGTGCACCTGAATTTGATCATACGACCCTATAATCCCAAGAGAAAATGGTCTTGTATTATAATATTATGGCGGCATGAGAATGTTATTTCCAGGCCTCAATTTAAGGAGTGCTGATGGTAACCTCTCAACAGGTTACCATGAATTCTACACTGGTAACCTGTGGGAACTTATTGCATAATTATTAACCTAATGTCATATTATTACTCAAAATTATGGGGATCTGAAAATAGGTTACCACTATTTTTCATATGGCAACCTCCAGGCAACCTGAAAACAGGTTACCACCTTAAATTGAGGCCTGATTTCCAACTGTTTTTTTGTTTTTTTTGTTCTGTTTTCGTTCTGGGAATTGCATTTGGCAGGAGTAAAAAAAAATTTAAAAAATTGAAACACTCGGTTAAGTTTACAATTTAAGTTGAAGGTAAACTGCACGATACATGTGTAATGGATGACCTCAATCTCACTGGGATGACCTCAATTTTTCACGAGGTCATCCAGTGGAAATCTGGAACGTAGTGTAATAATGTGCATTTTATGCTCCACAGATTTACATATATACACTCCTAATATGGGCTTGTTAAAAGTGTACTGTAAATGCTGTAATTCAATCAGAGGAAGTACATTGTCTCACCTAAATATATTATAGTGATCAACTTAATTAGAATGGAAAGTTGATGAATGATAACAAAACAGCACGTTTATCCTATGTAGATTCTCCTGTAATTAGGAGATGATCAAATTTATCAGTGACTAAATCAAAATTTGGGGCAAAATTTTGGCATGAAAGAATGTTAATAGGGTGATTGAATTATTAGAGTGTTTATGATGTCAGGTCAAAGGTGAAATTTGAGAAGAGTATACCTTTAAGACAATAAATAAAACTTTCTTAATAAAATAGGTGACGACTATTCCTGATATATCATAAATATGTGCAGATACATTAAAAGAACAATAACAGACAGAATTGTAAAAAACAGGCATGTTTTTGGATCAGTATTTACACACACAGAATTGTAAAAAACAGGCATGTTTTTGGATCAGTATTTACACACACAGAATTGTTAAACGCACTAGACAAAACTGGCCAGTTTTGATTACTTACTCAACCATCTAGTGATTTTGAATGTCTTGAAACTAAGATTGAATAAACCAGGATCAAATTGTTGCAAATTAATTTCTCGTTTAAGGGTTCACAACCGACATAGAGGTATTTGTTGTGTAATAATTTACCGCTGGGACGTCTTTCATCCCGAGTCAAAACCCCGAGATTGCGCAGCAATCGAGGGGTTTTGACGAGGGATGAAAGACGTCCCAGCGGTAAATTATTACACAACAAATGCCGATACGAAGGTTTTGAATCCAATTCTAACCAGGAGATATATTTGAATGTAGAAATAATCAACAAATGCGCAAAACTGATTCTCTCTGAGCGCGGCTGGTACATTTTACCCCCGCCGCAAATACAAGCAGTGTTGCCTAGCTTGCCATAAAAATATATCGTGCAAAACAACTCAGTGATTCTTTCAGTGCAGAGAAATAAAATATTTTATTGATTTTTTATACATATTTCTTGCCCAAGATTAACCACAGAAGTATGAGAACTAATGAGCTGGAGGTGGTATTCCCCAGCGTGTATAGAAGTTGACCTACATGTCACGTGCTTGCCATGGATACAGTACCGGGACAGTGACATTTCCAACACGAGCAGGCTCGCGTTTGTCTGCATTTGTGGGCGAAGGGCTAAGAAGAACGAAGTTATATTATATATCTTTTCTCATACAGACAAGCGGGCAGTTTAGGGCTGGAAATGGAATGGTTCAGATATCGAGTGCCTTTGCGCTCATTCAGTGTATCACGGAAAGAATGTTACTGTGTTATTGCGGGGGGAGGTAAACGCACTCTCCCTCAACCGTGATGAGCTGTTTCACGAGGCAGTATTTTGTATTCTTGCAAAACCTGTTGCTATGTGAAAGTTTACCCTATTTACAACATGTATTTGCACACGACACGCACAACACAGAAGGTTAGAATTGTTTTCTTTAACGGAAGAAAAACCTAATCAAGATTGACTAATCATGAATCAAGATGTTTATTTTTTATCCTGAATATCAAATGAAATATGAGCTTCTACATATATACACATCAAATGGTAGCTGTGTTACTCTGTATAGTATAAGTGAATACTCAAGGCTGGCACCTTTAGACTAAGATTATTGGTTATCTGCATTGTCAGGTCCACTACTACCTCGGGAAAGCCTGTGACCCACAACATTTGTACAGTTTAGCTACCCATTTCTAGATAGCAGCAATATTTCAGCAATCTGTTGATTCCAATCAATGCTGCAGAACATTATTGCAGAAACTTGTGAAATAAAGCTATTCCATCAAATATCTTTCTAAGTTCATTCAAATTGTGTGAAAAATATGGCACACTGACAGACAGTTAAAGCATACAAGATCTCTGGTGCTACATTTTGGAACAGGTGTCTAATTTTGCTTACCCTGGGCCATGGGTCAATTGAACACCTCGTGGTTCACATCTCCATAGTGTTCAAATGAACTGTTACAATCGGAGTTCTTGATATACATTATACTCCAGATATTGATATTTAGATACATTTAGTAAATATTAGTTGTCAGCAATAAAGATTTTACTAATAGAAAATCATGATTACTTGGTGCGATTGTTGGAAACTTGATCACTTCTCTATTGCAAGAAACAAAGTTTTTTATTTTTTTTAATGCCTGTTTTCGGATTTGTGTTAACTGTGTACTGTAAAAGGTATTTGATTATTGATGTAGAAACTCTTTGTGGAAAATGGCTGAATACTGAATGTCAGATTGGATACTTATACTTTTGTTTACTAAGCAAATATCCACTATATGCTAAGCTCCTAGCCAATAAAGTTAGTTAATCTTAAAGGTGCCACCCTTTGTTCTTCATATATAATATACATCCTATTTATGTAGAAAAATCTTTCTTCGAAAGTATAATATTGAATTAAATATCCTTTACTTTAAGAACATATTTACCTTTATTTTGATGCCAAGGTCGTAATGAGGCCAGAGCAGAAAATGGAAGATGGAGAGAAGATTGCTGAGTCTCTGATGAACAGCCTGGGGATTACCAAAGACAGTCTTATATCAGGGGCTTATATGGACCTGCTGTCTGCTAAGCACAGCAACTGATCGTACTATACTGAAAATGATAGATCACAATGAATGGACAAGTTTCACACAGCAGTCGCATTTATTGTTCCAGTTGATCATGTTGATCAGTGATTAAAATGAACAATTCATATAAACGCAATTGCAAATTATTATTTTGAGCTTATGTAATGATGTCTTGAATAAAATATTTAAATTCCAACATACTCATGTTCGGATTGAGTTGTTCCTACCCCAAGATACTGCTAATTCACCACTAGAACACGTGTTTGCTGATAATTTGCTGTCAGAACTCCCTTTTTCAAATTTGAAACAACTCACCTGAGGCCGTCCTTAAAATTATCTGGGTTTCCGGTAACCCGACCGACCCATCAAAAACTGAAAATCGAGGGTCGGCGGTTTTATTATTATTTTTTTTTCACGAGAAGAGAAATAAAATCCAAACCTGGTCTGTATTTGCAAGCTAATTCAATTCGTCTATCTTCTACAAATGATTGTTCTCGCTGCTCTAAAATGCATTTTTTTTTCACAATAAAATGTTCGCCGGTCGTTAACAGCGGTCGAAATAACGCCTGCCTACCTGCCGCCGGCAAGTGAATTTTCCCGGCGACGGGTTGAAAAAAAATCTACCTGTCGCATGCGGCAAGTAAGATTTTATCTAGCAAAAACGATACAATGCGATCAATTTTCGTAAATACCTTTTAGAAGTCTAGATCTATCTGAAGGAACGGACAATCCAAGAAATAATCCATTGGAAATTTATTTCAAGCCGATCTTTGGCCATTGTTGGACCTTGTTGTTGGTCTTCTCTCTCTATCAACATTGCATAAACCCAGATCTTGACGGGATTGTGTTCCTCGCACTGCGCAACCTTCCCACAGCGCATGCTCCATTTCGCAGTCTCCATTACCATCCCTGCCACCAATAGCGGAAGTTGACCTTTACTACGTTGCTATGACGTATAGGGGAAACCAACCAACGCACGGTTCAGTTTGAATCCGGCCGAACAACTCCTTTAGTGTTGCACATGAGCGAACTACTTTTCATATACACTCCAGATAAACAGGGAAAATTATCTCCAGATAATTCTTTTTAACGCTAGGTCACCGGAGGTATTATGCAGACTTGAAAATTAATCGAAATGTTCGGTAAACATCTATTTTACTATATATGATGTCACTTCCGGCGATGTGCGCGAAGGCCCCGAATCCGGTCCAAAAATCTGACTGCTGGCTGGGTAGCCTATAGCATTGGGCCCTGCTTCGGAGGGCCAATGTCTGGCTAATCCAAGGTACGTGTTTGACGGCAGATTTTGAGATCGAGAACGAGGCCATGCTTACGTCACGGGACCGGACACACGTGGTTTCGGGAATTTCTGACAGATCCAGCATGGCGGAGATCAGAGATGGCAACTCCGCTGAAAGTTCGGGAAAAGAATGTGTGCATTTGCTGTGGGAATAAAAATGTCAAGTTTTTTTTAATACGATCAGAGGCAGGGAAAACGAAGAACTTGGAGAATTCATTATTCAAATACGTCGAGTTACGTATAACTGAAGTGTTTGAGCAAGAGCTCGCTTCAACATCACATTCGTCCTGATATCGTCGGTCCCCATGATTGCTATTTGAGGGAAGCCCTTTCATCCTAAAATAACGAGCCAATGAGAAAGCTGGTCTCGATTCAAAATGGCGCGGATCGAACGACCAATCGCTGGCGGAGTTCTGGTACACTATCACTGTCTGTTAATACCTAAATTAACTGACAGTAATACAGTCTAGTGGCTGGGGTGTTATTAGACCCCCAGCGAGGTGGTTGCGCACTGCGTTGTGTTCCTGCCCTATATCATGCATATGCATTAGGTGTCGTGCATATTCATTAGGTGAAACTTTCACCTCCTACACAAGAGAGCTCGCCGCATGCACACTTTCTACGCAGAGACTGTATCAGGCTGCATCGATATTATTAGATAAAGATAGAGAATGTTTTAATTGTACATATGATCAATATGATTAAAACAATAAACACGAGCTAAAAGATATTGCATCTCTTTTGACGATGATCTACTAAAATCACGGTTACATTATTTTCCAGCACACGGAAAGAATATTTTTTCATGAAATCCGTACTTTGCCAATATGTACGGTAACTTTAAATAAACCATAACGTCTTGCACGTCCTTTCATAACCCTTTCATTTCTTGAGTATCCTCAGGGGTCAATTAGGGGAGGATGAGAAACTTCAACATTATTTTTATCCCGCTCATGCTAAATATCCCCGATAGACCTTGCAGTATACGCTCATGACGTAATGAAACTTGGTTGGGTGGTGCTTATAGTTGGTTCGTTGCGATATAGCTGAAATATTGTTGAAAGCGACGTTAAATTCTATTCAGTCAGTCACTCACTCACTAATGATGTAATGTTAAACTCAACATATTCTCAGTACCGGTATATACTTGTCTGGCCTGTGAGATATTGGATGGTATATATTCACGTATAGGGGGCCTACTCCCTTTTGCTATGTACTAGGTGTCAATGTATGGTAGGAAATTAAAAACTCTGGTAAATCGGTTCGACATCATTAATGGGAACGAGACAATTTTGGGGGGAAAATAAAATTAAATATTTATTAATTTACATAATTTATTTATTGAAAAAGAATACGTAGGTCCCTACGTCCGATATTCCACGGGCCAGGTAACTGACTGAGGCGAAAATACTTCTGATAGAACCGTGTATGCCTACCGCATATGTTTTGATACGGTACGTGGAGTTCCATCCATAACCCCCTTCCCCCCCCTCCCCCCCGCCCACTGAAAATCTGAGAAGAAATCGGTAGGCCTATATTCTTTGTTGTTATAAATCCATTTGTAAAACTCTGATAGGTACAATTTTTTGGTCCCCCCCCCAGTTTCTCAAAATCAAAAATTGAAATTTCTCGTTTTACTTCGCGCAACTTTATGAAAATCAAATATTGAAAATGCTCTGTTTTGTCTCAGTTTAGCCGGGTCTTATTACAGATGTGGAGCGTGAGAGATATGGGAGTTTCACTAAATGAGTTGCCTGGAACGTGTTATTCCCACCAGAGTAGTACAAGCCGATTGCGCATGCGCACGAAGATGGCGGCCCACAAGACAGATAAGGACAGGTTGCATCCCGCTCTTCTCATGAGTTATTGGCATTAAGGAGTTAGCCAATCAGGACGCAGTCTTGGATTTTCTTAGTTCTAGAGCGCTATGAAACCGTTATTATTTTATACCAATAAAAGATTTAATACCAGTGAGAATAAACCATAGCGGGGATGGGCCGCGAATTCTGAATGGGAAGTGGCTCTTAAACTACCATTTCAAATAAGCACACAGCCGCCACGGTTGACATCAGACGTCTGAATGCTTAAACGTTTACAATCTTTATTCTCTTTTGTGAGGGTTGACGTGTTCAGACGCCCGTCAACGCTCAACATTAAAAACGCTTCAACGCTTTAAGCACCGTTTTCAAGCGCTTCAACGCATCGACGCGGGGCGTCGAAAACGCTTCAACACTGTAAGTGGGTGCATCATCTCGTTTCAACACATCAAACACACACACAGGATAACGTTCCTTTGGGGTTATCATTAGGGTACTCACATATTTGTAATACTACGAAGTGAGAATGCATGCATCTCGTTAATAAAACTCCCATGTGTTCCAACCCCGTCGTTCTCCGCATTATGCTTCACACCTGGTACGCATATGCTACTCCATCCTGCATATACAAAGTTGGCTTATTATACTCTAGCTCGAATGCCTGACTCCAGGGATCTAAAGTGTAGTGAAACTACCATGCCTTCAACTCTACTGGTTTTCCATATTATGGTCTACACCTGCCTATACAACCCAATTTGCGCTTTCCATACTACCGAAATTGACATCATAACCATCAATTCAATTCTATTCTGTGATACAAATCAGATAAATGACACTCATAATCTATTTGTACTAACGTCATAGTGAATATCAATGTTTCTGTATCGATACTCCTAGAATAACGGAGGTCATATATCTGTACAGAAGAATCAGTCTGATTAAAATCAAATCTAAATATATTCGGGCAGATATAGATCTTATTTTAATCACTGTCAAAACTCAGAATAAACATGATGATTGTCGGTTTCAAGAACTTTATTTTGACAATATTGAAGAAAAAAACAATTGTGCTCTGTTGTCAGACCTAATACTTTTGTATAAAGAGTTAGAGAGAAACCATGCCGGTACCCAATGACGCTATGGTATAATAATCAACAATCAAGGTATGGGTTTACAATGATTCCACTCAGCATGCCAATTACCTATTTACATGTTTAATCATATCCCCACTCATATAACATTCCTACGTTTATTTTGCTTAATCAGAACTCTATAGGTCAGCTAAGAATATTTCAAAAGTATTATTTCACACGGGGGAAAATATATCTTTTTTCTTTGTAGTCGAATCCCGCTGATGACCAATTTATTCTTTATCTCTCAAATATCATTTCTTTTTAGTGTCTGATGACGGGGATCCAAATCACAGGGATTCGTTACGCTGTTAATTGGCTATTGTGTTCATGTGCCGGTGGGCGGGGCGTGGTTCAAGGTCGTGTTACGTTTCTTCATTACCTCCACCTCCCCCCCCCCCAGCCATGCAGCAAATTGTGAGGGAGGGGGTCAGCTAATTTAGCCATTCAAATAGTTTCACTGAAGTTAGAAACTGATTACATGCAGCAGCTGGAGTATCCCAGATGGAGTCCCACGAGATATCCGGGGAATCTTTCCACTGCATCTGAATGGACTGAAATTTTGACTAACCAACAAAACAATTAAGCAATATTCATTCATTAGACTGAATGTAACCTCCGTTGAAAAAGACTACCGTAGGGATTATCATTCAACATTAGACTAGTATACATAACAGTTAGGCATCTATGTCATTGGTGGACGTTGGACTATTGCTTTTCCGAATAAAGCAATAAATAATTGCCGATGTTGTACATTGTATATAGGGATTTATAAAAAGAAGTTAGTTCCTTTGAAAATGGTCTATTTGTCTTCCTTCTTCTCATGTATTAGAGGCGACACATGTAGGGGCATTATATGGATGGGCCGATCAAACATAAACCTGCACTTGGCTTTATCATTGTGGATACCATCTTTATGTTTATTATGCGAAATGACTTACATATTGGAAGATACATTCGTCAAATAATTCACGAACGACGATCTAGCAAAACCGTAACATATACGTACAAAAAAGAATATACACATATTTTCTATACAATCAAAACTAATATTTACACCTGTAGGCATTCGAAAGTTCTATACTTTAGAAGTATATAAATAAGGCGCCTATGGGTAAGATATTATTAGGCAGTATTACTCTCGCGATGACATTTCTTTGGAAATACTTTCTAAAAAAATATTCACGTTAAGCAATTATATTTTAGCGAACTAATTCTGTTATCACATAAACGAAGATAATAAATCTACAAATCAATGTAATTCTACTGGGTGGGAGACAGGGTACACGGTAAGAGAGTGGAAAGGGGGAAGTTGCGAAAGAGGCTCAGCATCACGGGCAGATAGAACAGGGAGCACAGAGGCCGAGGCTGCACAGGAAGATGGAAAGGAAGCACAGAGGCGGCAGCTGCACAGGGAGAGAGATTAAAGGGAGCACAGAGGCGGGAGCAGCACATGGAGAGGGAACAAGGAGCTCAGAGGCTGGCGCACAGGGAGAGGGAGCACAGAGGCGGGAGCTGCAGAAGGAGAGAGAAAGGAAGCACAGCGTTGGAAGCAGCACAGAAAAAGTGAGAAGGGAAGCACAGTGGCGGGAGCAACACAGGGACAGTGAGGAAGGAAACACAGAGGCGGGAGCAGCACAGGGACAGTAAGAAAGGGAGCACAGAGGCGGGAGCTGCACAAGGAGCGAGAAAGGAAACACAGAGGCGGGAGCAGCACAGGGACAGTAAGAAAGGGAGCACAGAGGCGGGAGCTACACAAGGAGCGAGAAAGGAAACACAGTGGCGGAAGTAGCAAATAGAGAGGGAACAGGGAGCACAGAGACTGGTGCAGCACAGGGAGAGGGAACACAGAGGCGGAAGCAGCACATGGACAGTGAGAACGGGAGCACAGGGGTGGAACAGTACAAGGATGGAACAGGGAGCACAGAAGCGGGAGCACAGAAGCGGGAGCACAGGGAGAGGGAACAATAGAGGCGGGAGCAGGCTTCATTGTGTGACAGTCGGTGTCACCTACACCAAATTCGAATATATTATCTCTTCAGTGATGTCGACGTTCATTTCTCGATTTAAATTGTCAACTTTCGTCGAAATATGACTATATAATGCCGGTTGTTGATATCCCAAGGAAAGTAACCACGATTCTGATTGACTCAGTCCATACTGGCATATCCTTGAACATGCCCGGATAAATCCACTCAGTGGAACCGAAACTCGATGAAATTCTTGAAATGACAACTCTTCAGCAAATCAGTGTTAAAATCAGTAACGGTTATAATCAAGAGCTGGTTAAAATTTACGTAACTTTTTTTCTCTACCCTGTGTCTCTACCTGAAGCCCCGTCCCTACCTTGTTGGGTACACTGGACTTGTTACACTGAGCCAGAATACAGATGAATATTTTTTAAATATCCCATAAGCTGTAGTCAATATTGGTATATATACTGGTACCTGTGGCTCTTGTCTTGTGAATCCTGAACCAGTCGTTTCAGGAAGACCGTACCGGTATGCTTTGAATGTTGTGGGAAGGAGGACATGCATATTCACTTTGATATAAATTGGGATGGCGGCAATCAATTTGCAACTGTATTTGGCGGTGCATGTGCTATATTGTCAATTGAAGCCTCATAACATATACCTTCATGACCTTCAAATTTGCCTTTTGCAGTTACCGATATGATACCGTTGTACGATATGGTAGAAGCATGTTATGTGGGAAGGGGTGGGGGCAAAGAAGAGACAAATCTTGTTAATCCCATGCAGTCATTCATCTTCAGCACAATTTCCAGCCATCTGAAACGAGAAATTGAATACTCCAATCTGGACGGTTAATTTAATGCAATAATAAATGAAGAAGAAGGTAACTGAGACAAAGCACTATCCTATTATTAATATGTAAGGCGGAACAGAGGGTGTGTGTGTGCGGGGGGGGTTAATTTTTAAGAGAAAAGGGATAAACTAACAGTATATCATATATATTTTTATGTTTTCTCCGGAGACAATGACACCTGTGATAATCCTTCATCAAAATGAAAAAATGAAATTCCAATGACGCCCGTGCTTAAAATATAAGGCTGGTTCATACATTCAGGCGCATATTACTGGTGCCTTATTGATCCCCCAGTCCATTTGAAAAGGTTGTTACGAAGAACGTATGCGTCTGATCGACTTTTAACGAAAGTCATTGAGTGCCAAAGCCGGAGTCACAAAAAAAATATAAATAAAAGCAACCAAAAACTTCCTTTGTCTAGGACCCAGAGCTGCCATGACCCTCGACGTAGTACCCCCCCGCCCCTCCCCCCCCCCCATTTCACCCAAAGTGAAATCAAATTCCGCTGTCACGAATTAGCTCGGCAGGCTGTGTAAGGTCGATTGGGGCAGTATTGTTCGTTGTACGACTGGTATCCCCTGTTTTTATTTGTATTGCTTCAAACTGTTTTGTTTTTCTTTGCATTATATAGGTTGTCAGGTGTCATTTGTATTATCTGCTTCCATCTGCTTCTGCATTTCAAATTCTCTGATTAACTGCTATTCTCTGTTTTTAATCTGCAGATATGTGCATTACCTGGTTATTATCTACTTTTAATTCTGCTACTATTTGTATTATTTAACATCACGGGTTTAGCGGATATTGTAAAATCCAGGGATTTAGTTGTATTCTCTGCTTTTATTTCAGTTGTGTGGTTCTATTTGTATCGGTTTGCTGTTGCTGTTGTTTTTTTTTCTTTTTCATTTTGTTTTTTTCATATCTGGTTTCTTACATATAAGATTATCGCAGAAGCACACGAACTGCTTCTGATCAAACTTAATGTCTGTGTCAAAAGATCCCATGAAGTTGGTTATGTCGGAGGTTTTATTTGAATTTCGGGTGTCTCAGACTCATCATATATCTTTTCCCTTAAAATATGTCTAAAACTGATGGAATAATTCAATGAAACCGGTGATGGAATTATTGTGACGCATTTCCAAGTGGGGGCCTTTTTGTTTTGAAATCTTGAAATTCTGAAGGACAAATACCCTAGCATATGACAATTGTCACTCTATTCCCTTGAAAGCCGACAGAATGGTGAAACTGACAAACTTTGAAAATGCGAAAACTGCATGAATTTATTCTGTGACGGGCCCTAAATATACGGTCAGTTTCTCATGCCTATACGCTTCATCAGGTGAATCTTCATAAATCAAAATAATTATAGGCCTATAATAGAAATAGAGTGATTATTCTACCATTTATTAAACAAATGCATGTTTTCGTTAGACACATTGATTCATCTATATATGATTCGAACACACCAGGGGGCCCTCGGTGGCCGAGTGGTCTAAGGCGCTTCGCTGGTGACCGCTAGCCTCACACCGCTGAACCGGTACGGGTTCGAGCCCAGCTGGTCCATGTGTGAAAGTTTGTCAGTTACTTGCCGAAGGGCGGTGGTTCTCTCCGGGTGCTCCGGCTTCCTCCACCAAACAAACGGACTGTCACCATATGAGTGAAACAAACTTGAGTGTGACATTAAGCCAAATTCCCTCCCCTCCTCGAACACATCATTTTCAAAGTTTACGGAACTATTAATGAAGATATATTGGTAGTACATCGAGTGAATAACTAATAATTAAATAAGTACAGTATGATCCAGATTTGATCATCATCTCAAGTCATGGTCCGTCTATCAAATACGAGCCACGACGGAAAGCTTGTACATCACAACGAATACCAGCCACTTCAACCCGAAATATTCGTGAACCTCTCCGAACATATCCATATTTGAATAAATTAAGCGCCAGCTAGGTGTCGTGTATTTCGTCCCCCCTCCCCTTTCTGGTTGCTTTGGCGTTCAGATGATCATAGCCTCTCGAAAGAGCTTGACCTCCAGGGTTTCCTCCACGTAAACTGCACCTTTATTTAAATATACCGAGATCCCACGAAGGCATCCGTTGATTGGCTGATATATTAAACTGACAGTTCCAGTAATAACTGTGCAGGTCTAATCCGCCTGCAGGGCCTGGTCCGGGGAAAACAGATCTGCATTAATTTACGAACGATGGATTCGGTATGCTCCGTCCACGTCAGTAAAGCATATGATTAAAAAATATATGGTATCAATATATACATATCTCTGGGAAAATACATGAAAATGTCCGATGTTGTAAACTAAGAGTTCGTTCTGATAACTGTATAGATGGATCTGCGTGGGATACAATATGAATAGTGTATACCGGTACCGGTACTATACACTTGTCCATACACTGATGATCGTCAGGGGCAATCAGTTCATACATGATTTGACTGAGTTCGCACAAACGGTGTTGGAGAGCTTTGGAACTGCAACGTTTCTATTGTGAATATCAAATGTATTACACCGCTATATCAATTTCGTCTCTCCTTGATTCCCATGATCATCCCTGCCAGACAAAGCGAATAAGATAGGCTTATAAGATATTTCCCAGTGGGAGTATCTGATGCGTTGCCTTTCGCCAGCCCCCATTTTCTTTTCTGTGTAAATATATTATTTAAACCAAAGCGAATAGGTCTACCGTACCGGTACCTGGAAATAGATAAATGTAGACATTTTTTAGCCTAACATCGATTGTGTGCAAACTCCTGGAAAAAGTCGTGAGAAATGTTGTGTTGGACCATATGACAATCAACAACCTACTATCAGACTGTCAGTTTGGTTTTCGACGAAATAGGAGCTGCATGTTACAGCTGCTCACTGTTATGGAGGACTGGACCAAAACATTAGATAATGGTTATCAAATCGATGCAGTATACTTTGATTTTCAAAAGGCTTCTGATACCGTGCCACACAGAAGGCTACTCGCAAAACTTAAATCATATGGAATTGGAGGAAGTGTGCTTCAGTGGATTAGCGACTTCCTACATGGGAGACGCCAGAGAGTGGTGATAAACGGATCATACTCAAACTGGACAAACGTCACCAGCGGTGTGCCGCAAGGAAGTGTCCTGGGACCAGTGCTTTTCTTACTGTACATAAATGACATGCTAGGGAAAGTACAGAGTGTGTGCAAGCTTTTGTGCAGACGACACTAAGGCTGGTTAAAATAAATTTCCTGTTTAGCATCATTTTTTTATATAAATCTGGGTAGGGAGGGCGGATTTTTTTTTTTTTTTTTTTAGTGGCTTGTGTGAATAAAATCATCAATAAACCTTGCCTGAATAGTTGACTTTCTGCTCTGAATAAAGTAGGTGGCATCCATCGGCATCGTCCTGCTCTGCTGTTTGCCTTCATAATTGTAGATTTTCAAAACGTTGGTTGTCCACAAGTACAATATTAGATGTGGAAATTCTTTATGAATGAACTTGGCAGATAACGAATGACATTTTCGCAACTTTGAAGCGCCCACGCTTCACAACTCAGCATGCTCGGTTATCTACAAAATGCGGACGTGGGCCTCGGAAACGGACATTTGAGTCAAAAACGGACTTTTAGGCAAAAAAAAAAAAAAAAATTTTGGGGGGCGGACGAAATTTCGGGGGCGGGCGGTGATGCTAAACAGGAAAATTTTTTTAACCAGCCTAAAGTATACCGAGCTGTATCTACCACACAGGACCAGGAAACTCTACAGGGAGACGTTGATTACTTGTGTGACTGGTCTGATGATTGGCTACTGCTTTTCCATCCTGACAAATGTAAGGTGGTTCAAAATGGTAACGTCCGATTTGATGGAAACTACTATATGCGAGACTCGCATGGCACCAGGAAACTCATTAAGAGTGACAATGAAGAGAAGGATCTAGGGGTAGTGTTCCAACAGGATGACTGGTCTGATCAAGCGTACTTTCAAATTCATGGACAAGGAACTATTTTTGACTCTATATAAATCCCCTGTGAGATCATTGGTGGACTATGGTGATGCAGTTTGGTACTTGGTGTACAAAAAGGACTTGAAACTCATCGAAAACATTCAGAGGCGTGCAACTAAGATTGTTCCAGAACTCTCACATCTCTCGTACGAGGATAGACTTCGTGATCTTAATCTTCCTACCCTAGACTATAGACGGAAACGGGGTGACTTAATACAAATGCACAAAATACTAAGTCGCAAGGACGATATTAACCCAGGCACCTTCTTTGAATTGTCCACTCAAAGGAGACGAGGACACTCCAAAAAGTTGGTAAAACCCAGGTGTACGAAAAATGTTCGACTACATAGTTTCTCGCAGAGACATATTGATGAGTGGAATTCGTTACCCGATGATATTGTGACCTCTGAAACTGTTGATAATTTCAAATTACAACTGGATAAACTCTGGCGAAATCGTAGGTTTGACACTACACATATTTATTGACTCCAAATTTGGTTACCGAGTGTCGACCGGAAGCGGAATGTGTCTAGATGATCTGTACAGAAGGAGATGACAAGCTATTATAGAGCTTAAAATTTCTCCAAGATACAAGTAAGAATACAAGTAATATTTATTTTACATATTTGGCATAGGCCTAGACTTCAAAATTCATATACATGTGTATAGTCATTCTATATCGAATTTATCTGCTTCATTTATTAGATTATTATACCGATTTAATATCTTTTAGTTCATGTTTAAAAATATCTACAATGAAATAAAAAAGTTCTCGATCTTTATCTTATCGATACAGCCTGATCTAACCTCTGTAATGAAGTTTTATTCTCCTCATCTTCATACAAAGATACAGAGATAGAAAAAAAAAGAGAAAGAAAAAAAAAGATACACATAATATTGCCTGTGGCAACAAAACATTCCATGTGTGATACAATTATTGTAATCACATATATACCTCCTATAGAATTTTGAAATGAAGGAGGGTGCACCAAATTACGTGACTAAATACAAGAATATACCCATATGTTAGCTAAGATTCATAGCGTCTCCAGAAGGGAGACGCTATGAATCTTAGCTACCCATGTGTATACATGTATCATTGAACACAATCTTAACTGTAGTAACTATTAATACAATGCAACTGATGCAACTCATTTACATGGGTGCATACTAATACAGGCAGCTTAATTCACATTATAAAGTACCAAATAACTATGAACACGTTTCGAAGTACATGATATGAGGAACGAAAGTGGGATGGAAAGTGTGTATGTGGCGAGGTCTCTTGTGTAGGAGGTGAAATTGTCACCTAATGAATATGCATGATATGGTGAAGGAACACAACGCGGTGCGAGGAACACAATCCCGTCAAGATCTGGGTTTATGCATCAACATTTCCCGCGCCAAATCTACTTCCGGTTGCGCGTGAACACTTGCGCGGTAGTCCGGTGCATGCAAAAGTCGGACCTGTTCTGAAACGGAATCGGACTATCTGTTTTTTTTTCTTCCAGTTGGTAAATAATATTGTTGGTTTCTTTTCTTTGGCTTCTATTCACAGGCTGAAGTTTTTTTATGCAGACATTTCAGTTAATTGATAATTCCAATGGGACTCTGGTGGCTGATTCTAGTTTATTGGAATCATCAATTTACAAGGGGAGACTTCTGATAAATATAAGTAAATATAGTTGGGATACTGGTTAAGCTCACCTCAAATTGGATCTAAATTCGTTGATATAATGTCACATGTGCCATCTAAAGTTCACATGATTTAGTCAACAACAAAGCTTTTTGCAGTTCTAATTGCAAAAATTAGGGGGAATAGTTGTCTTTGACATATCAATGTTTCCACTGGTGCTCAAAGTTTTTAAAGAACATTAATAATAATAAATTTCAAAAAACACCCACCACATGTTTTGAAAAGAAAAATTGCAAGAGAACCACTCGCTGTCAAATTTCACATCATTATTGGTCATTGTTCGTCTTATCAAGGGAGATAACCCAACACTCGCCTAGACTCATTTAAGTGTGATTTTAGGTGTGCTAACCACACTCCTGAGAATAAATAAGGCGACTGATTGTCCCTCGCCTGTTGTCCCACAAAACAAGAGGCCTGAAGGCCGTCATGAATCTTGAAAAACATGACATGCAATTAATGCATGACATGCAATTAGTTCACATTACCCCTCCACCTTGAGCTGTATAGCATCCATTAGTTCATCCATTAGTTCAGAGGAAAGAATAAATGCCGCCATCGATTTATTTTGTGTACAAGTAAAATTTGAGTGAGGGCAAGTAAAATTAATTTTCACCTGCCACATGTGGCAAGTAAGTTTTTCAAAACATTTCAACCCCTGGTTAACAGAACTGAATTCAGCGATACCGGAAGCACATGGCAAATCTCGGGGCTTTAGTTATTGCCCGTGACAAAAAGCTGTAGTTGTCTCCCTTGCCGTTCCGGGAACTAAAATGGCGCGGTCGCCATTTTCTGTTTCCGTTATACAAAGTGGAAATGTTTTAAAAAACAATCATATAACCCTCGTGTCGACGACATCGACACTTCTCGAGGTCTTACAGTCAATCGTGCAGGATGTCGAGGCAGAAATAGAAACCATAGCTCAACGGGCTGAACATGTATGATGGGTCTACTCCAGGCTAAATCCGGGTCATCAGACTGCCTGAACTGGTGTTAGGAAAATATGTACAATGCTGTTTGCTCACTCAAATTTTCTGAGGTGGATGTTCTGCCACTGTGTGTTTCATTCACTCTTGTGTTATAATATTTCCTTCAGTGCCAGTGTATCTGTAATGTATTCATGCAAAGAACTGTTCGGAATCACCCCCATACCCCAATTGCAATCTTTCTATATAAGCCCATGGGCCTAGTTGGTATTTGAATTTCACTTTCCAAGGCCGCCTAAATGGAATAAATTCAATTATCCAGACTCCTGGCCTTTGTGGTATTGTTTTTCCTTTGTCATGTTAATGGACAAAACTTTCCAACATATACCCATATTGAGATTTGTAGTGTCGTAGGTGATTGAACTCCACTTTCAAATGTGCCTATCAGAAAAAAAATAAAAAAATAAAAAAAATTGCCTACCTACCTACCTACCCATCTTTTGCAATGGTCCGTTACCTGAAACAGGCATATTTTTAAGGATGGCCTGAAAGAAAAAAGTGATGGGCAAGGTGAGGGTGGGGTTGCTCCAATCTGATAATATTGCCACTATCAACTGTGGTTGTAATGGACCAGGCCTGACCAATTTTTACTATCTATACTATCATCACTATATACCATTAAATCAACCTTGTCTCTTTGTCCATCTGTCTTCGGATTTATATGTCTTTGTAACAGTCATACAGGAGAGTGACGGGACTATTGTCGGGGAAGGGAAGTAACGTGTCAAATGCTCAGTGGGAGGCAAAATCTTAAAATATACTAGCCAACATATGACTTTCAATGAGAAGCCCCATTTGAGAAGCCACCCTTGTTGATGCCTCCTTCGCTATTTTTCGTCAGAAAATTATGTACCTAAATTTCAAAATTTCCAAAAAAGAGAAGAGAAGAATGAAATAAAATACTTTGTTTTCATTGAACGAACTTCATGCCCTCTCGTGAAAGTAAACGATTCTGCTGCAGGCCCTGATAATATTCATTATTGACTTTTAATTTAAAACATGTACCCTATTACTCATATTTAACAGATTTTGGGTGACAGAAGACTTTAACTTCTTGACAGGTGTCGACCATCAAAATGTTAAGCTTTCGTGCGTGTACAAATGAAGTGACGATTATAGTCCCTCGGAGAAGCCTGTTAATGAACAGTAAATTGAAATAAAATTTGCAGTTGAATAGAACAAATGCCATATTGCCAACATTATCACCGGCCTTTGATTATTCGTTGCAGCAAAGGCGGAAAAAATGGAGAAGAGTGTGGTCTTTGGCTGGGATGACGTGTAGGGGGATTAACGGATCGGGACTATTTTTCCTTTTGGTAGTCTGAATCCTAGGCATTGGCAGGCGTTACTGTGGTACGTCCATAAAAGCAATCCCTACTGAAAGATGTGCACAGTCCACATCTAACTGTCAACATGGCTTAATAAGAGACACCAGAAGAATATATATGGATAGGAAGAGACCTGAGGCACCAGAATCCGATGCAGATACTGAAAGCATACCGGCTTATCCCGAGGGTCGATTAACTGATACTGAGATTCTATCTTCCAGCTGAAAGCTCGACCGCTGATATTCTGGCAACACTCCAGGGAAGCCTGAGTGAGAAACCCAACTTTTGGGACCGTATTGCGACAGCAGCTATTAATACCCATGCCGAAGCTATCAAAGATGCAAGACAGGATAACTTGCAGCAGGCATACACCCACATGCGTTCCCATATCTGGTGTTACCACCCACATAAGCTCTGCAAAAAGCGGTCGAAATGCGAAAACGGCTCTTCCCCAACATGTTACCATTACAGTATCCTGGACTGCCCAAAGGTGCTTAGGCCCGATAAACATGACTTCGCGAAAAATGCCCGTTTTCGAATTTACATTTCACTAGATCGAATTTCAAATGCAACCTTCAGAGTTGTCTTCCTTGTATACAAAGTGTACAGATGGCGCCACGATCGTTGTCATACGGGAGCTTGGCGTTCAAGTCGCCATTTTGTACTTCTGAACACGAACGGCAACCTCCAACCTTGAGAATAAACTTGAACTTGAAACAGGGTTATCTTCCGTTCTGCATGTCGATCGACCATGCATTAAGTCACTTATACCGACCTGGCATTCTTCACACAGTAGGTCTTCACCAAGTCATGTAGCCTTCGATGGAGTTGATCAGAAGTGTTCTGTATCGCAAGAACCTCAATTAAGCAGAACTAAACAACTGCAGCGCATTTGAGCGATTCGGCGGACAAAAGAAAACAAATAATTTGTGATTATTGAATTTACAACAACAACAACAGTAACAACACTACATCAAAGCTAACAGTTGTTTTCGGAGTCAAATGCTCACATCTGGAAAAATTAAATATCTCAGTATTTAGTATGTTGATAAGTACTCTGGTGTAGCCTTGTTCTATACTACGTGAGAACAACGTAGTATAGAACAAGGCTATAGCCTATACCAGAGCTAGTTGATAAGGATTTTGGACTGATAAGATATAGGTTTGTGAAATAAGCCCGTAGTCTGGTTTGGCAACGGGGGGGTTCGGTAGAGAATATTGCGGAACTCCTAATGCGACCCGCTAGGGGGGCTAGGGGGTCTCCCCCGGATTTTTTTTTGAAAATTTAGATGCCATATCATATGGCGCGTTCTGGCGCAATTTGACAGCATATTTTCGACATCCGCCAACTGCATTTTTTCGACTGATAAAATTCAGTATATGACTATAATCGACTCGTTGTGTGAATGATAATCTTGTCGACTGGGAGATGGTTAATATTCAACCATGGGAAACCCCATCAAGATTATTATCATTAACTCCTCACTCCGGTACGTGTGGTGGCTAACAGTGTCCGGAGATAAGTGTCCCGTTTCCTACCTTTTTATTGAGTGAAGAGTGTCCTACCTCTGGAGAAGAGTGTCCTAGCTGTGTTAGAAGATAGGAGCCGGACACTCTTAACCATGGGACATTCTTAGCCTCCACACCGATATATTTGTGCCACTTCAGTTCACACTTGTTACGATCTGGTAAAGAGATGGATAAATCACGCCAACAATTCCTCCGATTGAGCCATCCTATTATCAAGAAACTGGCCCATGTTTATTACTGTATATTTTCGCCGCTATCTGTCATAAAGAAAATATGTCAACCAGCTAAGACTTGATCACGTTAAGAATAACAATGTAGTTGTCTTGTTGTCATCAATGTTCATGTTTTTTGTTTTTTTTTCATTTGTCCAAATGTTTTGGCCCTGCTATTCCTGATGTTACAACCTGCCTTCATGTTTTTGATCATACCATAAAGCCCATTTTACTGTATGGTTCTGAAATTTGGGGATGTTTTAATACTCCAAAATGTGCGGCTAAGGGCGTAGATTACCTATTTACCTTGTGTGAAAATAACTATGCTGATAAATTACATATGCGGTTCTGTAAGTATGTTTTAGGTGTCCATTCTAAAACCACAAATGCTGCAGTTCGAGGTGATACTGGCAGATTTCCATTATCTTTTGAAGTTGTGTCTATGTTAACATTTTGGATTAGGATTCATGAACTAGATGACTTCAGTCTGGTCAGTGAGGCATATAAATTGTCTGAACTATTTTACTCTGAAGGCAACATATCTTGGTTAACCTATATGGAGGATTTACTTAAGGTGTTGGATTTATCATACTTGTCTCCTAGATTATCTCCCTTATCGGCTAATGTGCTCTCTATTAAGAAACTGTATAAATGTCTGATTAATAAGTACAACAAGCAGCCAGAGGATGCTAGGTCCCCCGCCAAAATGGCAGCAATATTTATAAGCGCTGTCGGTTTCAGAAGATATTCATGAGGATGGCAACAGCTACTTCACAGGCGTAAGAAGCAGAGGGGTCTTTCCACCTTCCCAGGTTTTGAGATCAACTCCGAATGGCTGACTGAATGTTGATTGCTACTGTAATATATTTTCTTTACCATGTAGCATGAAAATTATGTAACCGAAAAGCAACCCCAAGGGACAATTCATGGCATATTATCTGCAAACTAAATTTGACAAGAATATGAAGGCATCCTGAATCTATTGCCCAGAAACCAAATTTAGACTTTGCCACAAGGAGTCACCACCTGTAGGTGCAAGCAGGCAAAACACAATCCCAAATGACATCTCATGTCATGGTATCGGCATATGAACTTTGAGACTCTGAAGAGGGGTCCTCAAGTTATTGCCGGTACTAGATGCCCACCGGTGTTCATGTTATTTGGGGTGGGTCACATATGAATACAAAATTTGAGAATAATCTGATGAGCAGTTGCCAAATTATTGCCCGGAAACAAATTTTTCCACCAGGAGACGCCACCTGTAGGCAGAAGCGGGAAAAATACAATCCCAAGGAACATGGTATCGTGGGGACATCTGCATACCAAATTTGAGAAGAATCCGATGAGGGTCCTCAAGTTATTGCCCAGAAACCAAATTTAGATTTTGACACCAGGTGACGCCACCTCTAGGCGCAAGTCAGTGAAATGCATTATCAAGCGACATCTTATGTCACGGTACATTCATACAAAATTTGAGAAGAATCCGATGGTCAGTTCTCAAGTTATTACCCGGAAACGAATTTGTGATGTTGCCACCAGGTGGCGCCACCTGTGAGTGCAAGTGAGCGAAAGGCAATCCCAAGCAACAGCTCCTGGCATGGTAAATGCATGCCAAATTTGAGAAGAATCCGATGAGCCGCAACGTTTCTCATGTTACCCAGAAAGGTACATATGTAGGATATTTCAAAGAAATTCGACCAAGTGTTTCTAAGTTATCACTTGCAGCATGGAATAATGGAATGAACTCTAGTGGTGCCACCTCCGGGTGGATTTTGCTGAAACGCATCACCAACGGTGTTTTTTCGCAGGGAATGCATTTACCAAATTTCGAAGAAATCCGACAAATTGTTCGAAAGTTATCGCTCGCAAAGGATTTGAACAAACATGAACGGACATGCATTAAAGATTGGAACAAGACCCAGTGGCGCCACCTACAGGCGGATCTTGCTGAAACGTAATACCAACAGACGTCTTGTCGCAAAGAATGCAGATGCCAAATTTCGGAGGAATCCGACAAAGCATTTAGGAGTTATCGCTTATGAAGCATTTGCACGAACATCCACGGACATGCACTAAAGATTGGAACAAGACCCAGTGGCGCCACCTACAGGCGGATCTTGCTGAAACGTAATACCAACAGACGTCTTGTCGCAAAGAATGCAGATGCCAAATTTCGGAGGAATCCGACAAAGCATTTAGGAGTTATCGCTTACGAAGTATTTGCACGGACATGCACTAAAGATTGGAACAAGACCCAGTGGCGCCACCTACAGGCGGATCTTGCTGAAACGTAATACCAAGAGACGTCTTGTCGCAAAGAATGCAGATGCCAAATTTCGGAGGAATCCGACAAAGCATTTAGAAGTTATTGCTTACGAAGTATTTGCACGGACATGTCCGTGCATGCACGGACACATAGAAGCAAGACCCCAGTGGCGCCACCTACAGGCGGATCTTGCTGAAACGTAATACCAAGAGACGTCTTGTCGCAAAGAATGCAGATGCCAAATTTCGGAGGAATCCGACAAAGCATTTAGAAGTTATTGCTTACGAAGTATTTGTACGGACATGTCCGTGCATGCACGGACACATAGAAGCAAGACCCCAGTGGCGCCACCTACAGGCGGATCTTGCTAAAACGTAATACCAAGAGACGTCTTGTCGCAAAGAATGCAGATGCCAAATTTCGGAGGAATCCGACAAAGCATTTAGAAGTTAAAGGCTTACGAAGTATTTGCACGGACATGTCCGTGCATGCACGGACACATAGAAGCAAGAACCATTTTAAAGTCCCCGGCCGCGTTGCGGCGGGGGACAAAAAGAAATGGTCCCAAGACATTGGCTCTATGCAGGTGGACTCTGGAGCTCTCCCAGATAGGGTACAGTTCCACACTGATAACAAAGGTATTAAACTTAGGACATATCAGTTGTTTAAGGGTCGTTTTCACACAGAACGTTATCTACTTAACGTTAAGAGCAGAGATTTAAGATGCTGTATTAGTAAATTTAGACTTAGTGCTCACCAACTCAATATTGAAACTGGCGGGCACAGGAAAATACCTATTGATAAGAGGGTATGTGGAAAGTGTGATTTAAATATAATTGAAGATGAGATTCATTTTTTGTTGGAATGTCCCAAATATAATTACAATAGGTTTGAGCTATTATCCTTGATTAATAAGACAAACTTCAATTTTAAGTCTCTATTACCTCATAACCAGTTCATCTGGTTATTAAGTTGCGAGGACCCTGTTATATGCAGGGCTCTTGGTGTATATCTATCTGGTGCACAGGCGGCCAGAAGCTGTTCATAGTCAGTCTTTTAACAGTTTAATAAGAGTCGATGGATTTGAGACGATTATGACGTCATATCTATTTTCTAGGTCAAATAAGTCTGTCTTCAACTTATCTTCAAAAGGAAGTTACTGAAGGCTCTTGTATCGAAATGAGATAATTGTTTTAATTGTCAATTGATAATTGGCTCTTGTATCGAAATGAGTCAATTTTAGTAATTGCTCCATATTATTAATTCATTGTCATTTTCCCTTGTTGATGGAAGTTTCTTGAGATTGCTTTTTAGTAAAGCCATTATTAATTGACTTCGTTCATCATCAATCATCATCAAGTGAATCAAATGTATATCTTGTGATTGTTTGCCTTGTATTGGGCGCTATGATTAGCAAATAAAATACCTTGAACCTTGAACCTTGTCAAACTTTACTGTCTCACATTCAGGACTTCTACAAAAGGAATCTTATTCTTTCCAGGACGAATTTTCTATAAATGCCCAGATTTAAGGGGTCAGAAGAGAGGGTCCAATTAAGATCCAATTTTATGTTGAACAGTATATTTTGAAACATGTATTATTTGAATTGAACGAAGGACTTGCACTGTACTTGCAGTGGACGTACAATGGTCGGCTCAAGGGACCACCAGAAAGGTGTAAAAATGGATTACGTAACCCGTTAATGAGAGTGATCATCTTCCATAAATTATGGCTTAATTATGGAGTCCAACTCAAGGCGACTTGGTCGTAAATGGGCGTATATATTGACGACTTCGTCTACGTCAATCTGTTTGTCATGATGAATGTGTAGCAATGCCAGGGAGGTCAATCGCTCCTGGCCCATGGATGCCCGCATAATTTGTTGCGAGCTGGCGGCCGCGTCCGAGGGCCTTGGGTGCGGGTCCTTCCGTGCACTCTGAACTTTTTTCCCCTCGGGCCTGTGAAATAATGTTTTGGTACAGGACTACATAAATAAGTGAATGATGGTAGGGGTGAATACTATGGCATAATGGGAGACAACCCTGTTCGCAGGTTGCACGAACGGGTGTCAGATGTGAGGCACCAGTCTACTATTAATTCCGTTACTTGTTATGTATTAGCGTTAAAAATCGGCAAAAATCCAGAAAATTCACAATGCATAAATCCACCTGGCATGTCAATATTTACCTTGTGGGACATTACCAGTGGAAGTCTTGACAGATGTTGACCATGGAAATTTCAAATTGCCGCCACTGACAGCTGATTGGTGCTACAGAATGTCATTCAATTTGTAAACAGGGAGCCTTCTCACCCTTCACTGATCATGTCTCCATCCACCATGCTTTTCCCAAAATGGCCCAAATCAACACCAGGAAGTACAGTTTGAAGCCTCATCTGCCAGTTGAAATATCAGATGTATCAGAAATGCTGAAAAATCGCAGCTCATAAAATCCATAAAGATCTGCTCTCAAATTTCTAAACAATGTAGGTCGTGGCTACTGACTCGGAAGTGATTAATTGTAGTCTGATGCCTGTCAGGGATGGAACCATTGTTAAAATAAGGAATGCTCTCATCTGAACAAATCATACCCATCCCCAAACTATCTTGAGAAGGCACAGATAAAACTATGCACAGATATAGATTTTATAGCCTACATACCAAGGGTACCCCCTTTATATTTTCCCTTGATTTGCCCCATATGCCTTAAGACTGAGGTACAAGTAAAAAGTACAATATCTCACTAACCTGTACATATTTTTCCATCTGGTAAAAAGCACCAAGTCGACAATCCGTCTGCCTATAAAAAGAAGTATAAAGCATTAACTATATATGTTAAACACTATTTTTAATTATTTTTTTATTATTTCAATTCATTTTTTATGAAATTATTCAAATTAAAATTTAAAAATAAAGAAAACTTAAATTCAAAATGTGTCAACACATAATTTGTTTACAAGCTGCTCAATTAGACTACATTTGGTAGAAATTTCCTTCATGGCAGTGGTTAACTTCTCCATGTAATCAGTGGGTCATCCCAGTAATCTATCAAATGGGATTACAATTTGATGTTGATACAAAGATCAAAGACATGTTTAATCCTGTAATAAGTGACAGCAATATACACAAATGTGTACACAACACATACCAAAATATAATTACAAGCGTCTAGTCCGTCATTCATAATCCAGCCGTCGTCCATTAGAGAATATCCGCGTCCATAATCCAAAGACCTATTCCATTTTCCACATAATAGTATTAGCACCAAATTCAAAAAGACAATCATAGTATACATAAACATAGGCTTGTTTCCTGCAAGAGAGAAGCGGTCAACAGTTTTCAATGATGCCGGCAAGACATCATGATGTTCCAAAAATATCAAATCCGTATCGCTGATCAGTATTCTTAATCCATACTATTCGTTATAGAGTCGTCATCTAAAAAAAAGATGTATCTCAGTCACGCTTTGATTGTGACTGTTCATATGAGTACCATGAGGATCTTGAAGTACATGGGTTCATACGGCCCCTAGCCCCGGGTTAATCGGAATTAGACACAAGTTACGAAACGTAGCGCCATAGAACTTGCACGCTACGTTCGTATTTTGTTATCAGCATGCGATATGTATCGCCAAATTTGAGAAACTTTGAGTGGAGGCGCTTGGTGGAATAGCCCTGTTTTATAAGTTTCTGCAACAATGTTTTGTGACGTTGATTAAAATCATCACATTTAATACAGGATCTAGCAAATGCTACTAAGCGAGATATGTATACGCCATATGCAGGTCCCACTGGAATATTACTATCCAGAAAGGGATAGTTTACGATGTCGAAATTGTAATCATCTCTTTGTCATAAAGTCGACGAGAGAGAATGCCCGCTTCATTTTTATAGAGATAGAGATCTAAATAAGATGTGCCTGTAGGGCTATCTGTAGTTTCCTTCAAATCCAGTGAAGGTGGATATATATCCTTCACTGCGTCATTTATATAGCGATTATCCACAGCGAGAAGATCGTCTTATATAGCGTTTGGTGAATGAGAAGGAACGGGCTTTGAATGGATCGGTTTTTGAAAGCGCCTGCATATAGTCATATTCATAAGAGAACAGATACAGGTCGGCCAACAGGGGTGCACAATTAGTACCCATTGGAATACCTATATGCTGCTGATATATTGTGTTGCCAAATTTCACACAGATATTTTTAATGAGAAATTCAAGCAACTCTATAAACAAAGAAACATCCCATGAATGATAACTCTTGTATGTAGTAGAGCTAAAGAATGCTTTATGGCTTCCGACATTAATATATCTACGATCAGTTTTCTTGAACACAGATACTATTAATGAACTTAGACGGTCAATAAGGTCCTGATGAGGGATTGTAGTATAGAGAGTCGAGAAATCCCATGTGGATACGTGTCTGTACGGTATGTGACCTTTAGCATCAAGCTCTTCCGTAAGACATTTTGAGTTTTTCAATATCCACATACATTCAACGCCAGAGTTCTTAGAAATAGTGGCGCAATACCTTTCCCAAAATGCTTTTACCTCCTGAAGGGCCCTCGTCAATAGGGTTGAAAGAAGCTTGGTGGTGCATTCTAGAACCAGCTATGAATCTAGCTTTGTATGGTGATTTATGCATTTTGGGAGTCCAGTATATTTTTGGTATGTCGTTATGATTGGTTGGAAGACAAATACCTCTTTCCCTGAGAAACTTTTTGTGATTGTTAAATAAATCTTCCAGAGTAAATGCAGTTTGGGAGTAAGTAGACGTATTTGATGAAGATATGTCTCCCATATATGTATGTCACACAACTCCCATATAGAGAATATATGTCAGTTCAATTGGATGGATCTACATCTCATCAAGATCTTGCTGGCAGTAATTAGAAAGATGCACATATTACTTGTAAACAGTTATTATTACTGAGAAAACTCCTAAATAACATTGAGGAATATATTCTGTGTCAGATTTCAAGTCCATGAATGCAATGTCTGCAAACAGGCAACACTTGTCAAAACATAGAAGAAAAAAAGGAATAAAATTCAATGATAACATATCTGATGGTCATTTGCTGAGGGGGGGAGGGGGTTGTATGGGGCTTGCTAATATTTGGTGCCTGTAATTCATGTTCCTTGCTACCCACAAGATCTCTGATATGAATATGAAAGAGAATTACAAACTTATAATGCTGGAGAAAGTGGAAATGGAATGAAGAGAAAGTATTTGCTATGATGCAAATGTGACTGACAATAAACACACAACAATGTGAAACCATCAACAGTCAGATTAATTGTTGACTCAGTTAATCAGATTTTATTTGTCTCATTAAAGTTACAAATGCAAAAGGCATTTTGGAAATTCTTTGTGTGTGGAACAAACATCTGAGTTTTTACAGGTGATATCATTATTATTAATTTCATGTGGTTTTAGACTGATATAAAGTGAATTTATGCATAAATGATTGAAGCATTGAAGATCTGAACTGAGGTCTAGATTTTGAAAAAAAGCATGTAATTGTATCTATGTGAATTTCCTTTCTTCCATTTACATTTTATTGTATCTTGAAAGTTAATATGCTCATAATTACCAGCTGTGTTAAGTGAACCTCGTCATATTTGGCATTGACTATTTGGCCCTAGTACTGACAAATCACTCATTTTTTGCCTATATTTGCTCCAAAAGGTCTCAATTTTGTCGCAGAAATGGCATAACAATACAAGAGATGTTACCCAGCATTATCAGTATGATGTTTATTTCAACCACAGTTAGCAAGAAAAAAATTAATTTTAATAATTAAAAAATTGATTAAAATTAATTAAAAATTTTATTTTATTTTATTAATAATTTAATAACATAAATTTGAAACAACCCTAATATTTGTACGGTGTTGATGAGTCAGCCTGGAAAAAATTGGGGTGATCAAGTCAAAACTGTAGCCGCAGTGACGATTTAAAGTTCTCTGATCAAATGTGAAAATGTCAAGTGACCGGCACCAGTCTACTATTAATTCCATTACTTGTTATGTATTAGCGTTAAAAATCGGCAAAAATCCAGAAAATTCACAATGCATAAATCCACCTGGCATGTCAATATTTACCTTGTGGGACATTACCAGTGGAAGTCTTGACAGATGTTGACCATGGAAATTTCAAATTGCCGCCACTGACAGCTGATTGGTGCTACAGAATGTCATTCAATTTGTAAACAGGGAGCCTTCTCACCCTTCACTGATCATGTCTCCATCCACCATGCTTTTCCCAAAATGGCCCAAATCAACACCAGGAAGTACAGTTTGAAGCCTCACCTGCAAGTTGAAATATCAGATGTATCAGAAATGCTGAAAAATCGCAGCTCATAAAATCCATAAAGATCTGCTCTCAAATTTCTAAACAATGTAGGTCGTGGCTACTGACCTGGAAGTGATTAATTGTAGTCTGATGCCATGATTATCTACCATACTAGGTTACGTCACATCGTGCCTAGCTTCTCACAAAAGTGAGAAGAATTATAGTTATCATTCTCTCCATTTTTATTTGAATTTACCTAAGATATTTATATGTTAAAGGGTTTTTTCCAGACCCAAATAAGTCTGTGGTGGATCCGGTGCAGTCCAACATTCACTGTTTCACAAACACAAGCGGAGAAATGAACACAAATCATTTACCGTGCAAAGCTTCACGATATCGCTCATTCAAATTACGCCTTTTGATAACAAACCCAACATAGCACAATCCATTTACCGGGCAGCTTTTTCTGCCTTCGCCCTTTTGTCACCGCTTATGTAACATGCACGGAGCGCAAAACACACTCAAAAATGATATCTGGAATTGACACACGTTTTCCAGCTCAATTATTTCCAGCCACCATAGTTCGCGGTACATTTTGTTCATATAGTGAACCGCTTGGTAAATGCACATATTGAACTACCACGTTTTCGTCGCAAGTACTGTAGTTGAAAAATCAGAGAAATTTCAAGCGTTGTGCATAGTATGAAGTTTAAAAGAAAACAGACAAAGCGTCTTGACAGACTTTCGAATCACCAATGCTGAATGTATGCATGCAAAAACGTATATGTAAATGTAAATCAATACATGTATATCAATGTGACAGAATCCAGTAAAATGAGGAGTTAACGAATTGTCATCATATAATATAGTCATCATATAAATAATTTCCCGCATGTTTCTCTCGCTATGTATTTTTTCTGAATAATTGAACAGTTAGGTGCAATATGCGAATAGGACAATGCGAAACATTTGTGTATGCCACTACATGTACGTGAATGTTTGGATTCACAAGAGTACATAACAATTAGTTTCATGCCGTCAGATATATAACGCTTGAGTAGAGTGCAGAAATATAACCGAGGGAAGGTGGATTATTGGCACTTCGCCGACTTTGATCTATAAGCGGCACTTGGTTTTTACTTTGTAAAGAAGCAATTGGGGGTCACGTACAGTTAGTAGTTAAACGAAATGACTTGGCTGCTATCCTCCTATATCATAATAAGTCACATGTTTTCAAAGCATTTCATGTCCGGTCTGCTGTCCTCCAAAATCATAATAGGTCACTTGTTTTCAGAGCATTTCATGTCCAGTCTGTTATCCACTGAAATTATTATGTTACCGTTATTATCCTGTACCATACGCGGTTTTTATTGCAGCGTTCAGTGATTCCCAGTCAAAGGTGGCACTGTAAGTTCGAAACACCAGCAGTTGGGGAAGATTTTTGCTTTTGCAAATGTCAAGTTAGTCCATATGCAGTTGAGCATTGGGCAACTGCATCCTCCGCTCTCTGGGTTCCACGGGATGGGCAGGGAGTCAGCCGAACAATCTTCAAAAACAGCCTCCCCAGAGAGCGCCCTGATAACGCAGCATATATTCCCTTCCGGAAATCCGATTAGAGTCATTTTGGTCGAGTGATTGACTTGTTGCCAATCAAAGAGCATACGTTCATGTGAATACACCACAACTGTTGCTATCGGACTGGAGCCGATGGGCTATTTATGTTACGCACATCGACTTCTTGAAGTGAGTGTGAATAATAAAGTAACACTTTTCTTCTCACATGAACTACCAACAGGCCTCAGTGACTTCCGTAGACATTCCATGGAAGCACGATGTAACGTATCACATCCAGCCAGTTGATTTCCAGAGCCAGCGCAACAGCGGAACAGCGGATGATGCGTACAGGATTGTGCTGTCATCGCACTGCAAAATCTACAGGAAAGTGTCAAGGACTTCATCGTATAACCACCCTCCTTTTAAGGTTTTATCGACGAATTTGAGTACCTGAAGCTGTCCTGGGCTCATTCCCCATTGTATGCTCCAGTGATTTTGCTGTGATGAGGCGACTTTGTTTGGGCCGATCCTGAGAAGGGTGCTGTCTAGATGCCGTACAGATTCAAGTGCTTGTGTGAACCTTGGATGGGCTTGAATGGGTTTCGTGTGGATGTGATCTGTGGCCTTTAGCGTTTGGCTCAAATTCTCATCCTCTTTTTTCATGGTTGATGAAATCACAGAACGATTCTGATCATATCTGCTTCCCTCAATGACAATATCCGTCAAACTGGATTCTTGTTCAGCATAGGATATCGGAGGACGAACCTTCGGTTCTTCTGCTTCAGCTGATATAGGGTTTTCACTCGACGTAGGGGTCGCATCTCTGCTGTAACCTGCCCGATTCTGTTAGACCATGGGTTCTTCTTGACTTTTTTCTCGTAAGTTGATGCCACCGATGAACTGGAGGGTTCTTTCTCTTCTGGGTGTTTTGTTGCTCAGTGACACAGAGACCAAATCCACATCGCAAGCCTCAGTCAGTTGACAAATGATATGCGGTTCAATTTCTCATCGGCAGCGGACAAGGAGTCCTGATAGTGGACATCATACACGACTTCTTTAATTTGTCGCAACATTCCAAGAATTGTTGAAAGCGTCGGTTTCTTTGGGATATCCCTGACAGTGATGTCGATTCCTTCAGCTTTGTCTCCAGGTTGCGCAGGCGACACACAGCCCGGCGTCGTCTCGTCGCTATCAACTTCATTGTCTGTTGTCAACGGTTGAAGATGGTACTGAAATAACATCTGTGATGGTGTAATCCAAGGTAGCGTATACGATGTACCACTCGGGTATGTTATCGCAGCGTACCTCTGGGAAGCTTTGGAAAATAACAAACATATGTTTGCAGGGGAGAAGTTCTATTTAAAATCCATCCACATACGTTTGGTAAATGACGCCTCATTGCAGAAATGCACAATGTAATGTTCTTCTCCAGTGAAACTTGAGACGGAATAGCAGCCTCGTCTGTTTTCTATAATGGATCCGAACATTTTTGCCTCAATCTTGTGCATTCGTTGCAAATAGTGAGTTATCAGACCACGAGGCCGGTTCTTCAGACGCTGCTGTACACGCACTCTGTGCCTCACCTATTCTTCACAGGCGAATATGTTCGCTTCATAAAATCTGCAGTATCACGGACATGAATTAGTTATGAGATCAATTCATTTGAGTTTGGAATGCAAAGTATCAACTTTTCACGCCACAACATTGACGGTAAAAGTAATTTCATATCGGCATCAGGAAAGAATGTAAACAATATTTGTTACTTATCAATATTTCTTGTAATACTTATTTATCTTTGAAGGAGAAGAAAACACTTTGGAAAAGGATACTGCGAATGACATATCTATCCTAAAATCAAAACAAATACTTTTTTTTGGTGATTTTTATCCAGACGATAAATCGATAAGCCACAATTTGGATACTGTGAACAGATTGACAATATAGAATTCACTCAACTGCTTGTTGTCCCCCGCCGCAACGCGGCCGGGGGACTTTAAAATGGTTCTTGCTTCTATGTGTCCGTGGATGTCCGTGCATGTCCGTGCGTGTCCGTCGATGTCCGTGCATGTCTGTTCGAATGATTACTTCCTAACGCTTTGTTGGATTCTTCCGAAATTCGGCATACGTATTCCTTGCGACAAGACGCCAGTCGGTATCGCATTTCAGCAACATCTGCCTGAAGGGGGCGCCACTGGGTCAAAATGGATCTTGCTTCTTTGTGTGCGTGGATGTCAGTTACAAGCGATAACTTCCAAACGCTTTCTTGGATTCTTCCGAAATTCGGCATACGCATTCCTTGTGAGAAGACGCGGTTGCGTACTGGATTTCAGTAAAATTTGCCTGAAGGTGGCGCCACTGAGTTTCGCTTCTTTGTGTCCGTTCCAGTTAAAATGGGTCTTCCTCTCTTTGTGTCTGTGGATGTCTGTTCAACTTCTTCACAGGCGATAACTTCCAAAAGCTTTGTCGGATTCCTTTGGAATTTAGCATATACACTCCTTGTGACCAGACATGGGTTGGTATTGCGTTTCAGCAAGATCCACCTGAAGGTGGCGCCACTGGGTCTTGTTCCAATCTTCTGTGCATGTCCATGGTTTCCATTCAAATTCTTCACAAGCGATAACTTCCAAATGTTTTGTCTAATAATTAGGCATCCCTAAATGCGTTTGAAATTTTTCCTTCTTTCTTCCGCTTCTCGCTGTTAGTTTTGAATTTCATGTCACTTTAAATGAAGGACACCATTTTCTTAAATTTGCTGTCCAGTCCTTCTACATGTATTCCACATCATATGATTTACACTAAAGCTTTTGCAGGAACCATAGTTTATTTCAGAAGTATAGTATGAAATAACTGGCGGGGAAACCCCCACACTACCGAACCCCTGGTTTTAGAATTTCGCGTCATCTTAAATGAAGGACAACATTTCCTTCAATTTTGCTATCAAACAATCGTAATTCACATCATATGATTTACCCTAAAGCTTTTGCATGAACCATATTTTATTTCAGATGTATAACATGAAATACCGAACCCGTTTTTGTTGTTGTTTTTTTAAAAATTTCCTGTCATCTTAAATCTTACCATGAGATGTTGCTTGGGATTGCGTTATGCACCAGAGTTAGATACAGGGCCTCACAGCGTCCTTAAAAAGGGCACACCTATAAAATAAAATGACCATTTTTCCACAAAATCAAATGACTTTATTTTAGAAAACTCATAGATTAAAGTGAATATCAGGGGCAAAAGGCACAGTAGTTTGTGTAAAACACTCAAGGAACACAAACTGACAATGTTTTGGCATGTTCAACACCATTTGAGTGATATTAGCCATTTTGCAAAATTACAGTTTTTCAAATAACGACAAAGCTATTTCAAACAAGGACTTTGGCGACAATCCTGCATCTACCCCTGTCCACTTCTGCTCAGAAAGTGACGCCACCTGATGACAAAATCCGAAATTTGTGTTTGGCCAATAACTTGAGAACTGCATGCCTATCGGATTCTTCTCAAATTTAGCATGCATGTACCATGCCAGGAGATGTTGCATGGGATTGCCTTTCACTCACTTGCACTTACAGGTGGCGCCACCTGGTGGCAAAATCCCAAATTTGTCTCCGGGTAATACCATGACCTAAGATGTCGCTTGAGATTGCATTTCACCCACTTGCGCCTATAGGTGGCGCCACCAGGTGTTAAAATCAAAATTTGTTTTCAGCCATTAACTTGAGAACTGCTCATCGGAATCTCCTCAAATTTAGCATGCATGTATCATGCCAGGAGATGTTGCGTGGGATTGCCTTTCGCTCACTTTTACTTACAGGTGGTGCCACCTAGTGGCGAAATACCTGATTTGTTCCCGGGTAATAACTTGAGAAGCGGTCGTCAGGTTCTTCGTGAATCTGGTATGAATATATCATGACATCTGATGTCGCTTGGAATTGCGTTTCGCCCACTTGTGCTTACAGGTAGCAGCAACTCGTGTCCAATCTAAATTTGATTTCGCTCATCAGATTTTTCTCCAATTTGGTATGCAGATACCATGCCATGATATGTCCCTTGGGATTGTATTTCACCTGCTTCTGCATACTGGTGGCGACACCTGGTGGAAAAATCTGAGTTTTTTCTGGTAATAATTTGACAACTGCTCATCGGATTCTTCTCAAATTTGGTATTCATATGCCATAAGATGTCACTTGGGATTGTGTTTCGCACACTTGTGCATCCAAATCTAAATTTGGTTTCGGGGCAATAACCCCTTTTCAGATTCTTCCCAAAGTTCGTATGCTGATACACCATGTCATGAGATGATCCTTGGGATTGCACTTCGCCCACTTGCATCTACAGGTGGTTTCCAGACAATAGGTTGAGGATGCATTCAGCTTCTCGTCAACTTTGGTTTGCAGATAATATGCTTTGAGGTGTCACTTGGGGTCGCTTCTCGGTTATACATAATTTCCATGCTTCACTGCATGGAAAAGTATATTACAGAAGCAAAAAAGGAAAAACGTTCAGTCAACCGTTCTGAGTTGATTTTAAAACTTGGGAAGGCAGAAGGACCCTTCCGCACCCAACGCCTATGAAGTAGCAGTTGCCTCCCTCATGTATATCCCCCGAGACCAACAATGCTAAAAAATATTGCTACCATTTCGGCGGGGGACATAGCATCCTCTGGCTGCTTGTCAATACCGTGTTTATTCTTTGTGGACTTATACAGGCAGTTCCAAGAACGATTGTTTCTGTTGATTTTTATCTATCTGTATATACTTTCATGCCAAGCAAGTAACAGTGGGATCCTGCATGAGACATATTTTATATGACTTTGCTATATTCAAACAGAATATACCCAATAACAGAATGTATACATGCAAAAACGTACTTTCGTGGTTTTCTATCTGTGACATTCAACTAAATCAAAGCATGTATGTTAAGGATGTCGGCTCGTGATTTTTGGCTTTGGCGGCCATTTTGCCTGTTTTTCCTATTGCATTATCTCCCTTTCCTAGGTTAAGAGATAGGGATTTTCTTTAAAAGCCTTCTAGCCGGGAATTTTTTGCACCATCATACATCCAATTTGATGAATTTTGATGGACATTGTGATTATCTGCAAACAGGTAGAATATAAGAAAAAGTTAAATAATATTTATATGAATTTTTCATAAATATGCTTAAAAACTAGGGCTATTCCCTATGCGTTCCAGGTTATCAAATGGAGCATGGGTTAGTCCACTTAACGTTGCCTGCAGCTAAAAAATGCACACCAACCAACCATTATGAATGCAACAACACACATTATTCAAAAAGTTAATTAATTTGATTTACCACCAGCGGACATCCTTAATGTGACAGAATCCAGTAAACGAATGAGTCAACAAAATGGTCATCATAAAATATAGCCATCATATAAATGCTTCCCCACATGTTTCTCTCGCTATTTATTTTTTTCTGAATAATTGTACAGTTAGGTGCAATATGCGAATAGAACAATGCGAAACATTTGTTTATGCCACTACATGTACGTGAATGTTTTGATCCAGAAGAATACATGCATATTAGTTTCATGTCGTCAGATATATAACACTGAATGCAGAAATACAAGCGTCCGTCATTCATAATTCAGCCGTCGTCCATTAAAGAATATCCGCGTCCATAATCCAAAGACCTATTCCATATCCATATAACAGTATTAGCACCAAATTCAAAAAGACAATCATAGTATACATAAACATAGGCTAGTTTCCTGCAAGAGAAGCGGTCAACAGTTTTCAATGATGCCGACAAGACATCATGATGTTCCAAAAATATAAAATCCGTATCGCTGATCAGTATTCTTAATCCATAATAATCGCTGAAAAGTCGTTATCTAGAGAATGATGTATCTCAGTCACGCTTTGATTGTGACTGTTCATATGAGCACCATGAGGATCGAGTTAAGCGGGACTAGACACAAGTTAGGAAACGTAACGCCGTAGATCTTGCACGCTACGTTCGTATTTTGCTATCAGCATGGAATATGTATCGCCAAATTTGACAAACTTTGAAGAAACTTGGTGGAATAGCCCTGTTTTATAAATTTCTGCAACAATGTTTTGTGAAGTTGATTTAAATCGTCACATTTAACACAGGATGTAGCAAATGCTACTAGGCGAGATATGTATACGCCATATGCAGGTCCCACTGGAATATTACTGTCCAGAAAGGGATAGTTTACGATGTCGAAGTTCTAATCACCTCTTTTGTCATAAAGTCGACGAGAGAGAATGCCCGCTTCATTTTTGTGGAGATATAGATCTAAATTTGATGTGCCTGTAGGGCTATCTACGCCGTATGAACCCATGTACTTCAAGATCCTCATGGTACACATATGAACAGTCACAATCAAAGCTTGACTAAGATACATCATTCTTTAGATAACGACTTTACAACGGATATTATGGATTAAGAATACTGATCAGCGATACGGATTTGATATTTTTGGAACATCATGATGTCGGCATCATTGAAAACTGTTGACCGCTTCTTTCTTGCAGGAAACAAGCCTATGCTTATGTATACTATGATTGTCTTTTCGAATTTGGTGCTAATACTGTTATATGGAATAGGTCTTTGGATTATGGACGCGGATATTCTCTAATGGGCGACGGCTGAATTATGAATGACGGACCAGACGCTTGTAATCTGTAGTTTCCTTCAAATCCAGTGAAGGTGGATATATATCTTTCACTGCGTCATTTATATAGCGATTATCCACAGCAAGAAGAGCGTATATATTTTTAATGAGAAATTCACGCAACTCTATAAACAAAGAAACATCCCATGAATGATATCTCTTGTATGTAGTAGAGCTAAAGAATGCTTTATGGCTTCCGACATTAATATATCTACGATCAGTTCTTGAACACAGATAATATTAATAAACTTAGACGGCCAATAATGTCCTGATGAGGGATTGTAGTATAGAGAGTCGAGAAATCCCATGTGTATATGTCTGTACGGTATGTGACCTTTAGCATCGAGTTCTTCCGTAAGACATTTTGAGTTTTTCAATATCCACATACATTCAACGCCAGAGTTTTAACCGAGGGAAGGTGGATTATTGAAACCTCGCCGACTTGGGTCTATAAGCGGCACTATGTTTTTTACTTGCTTTTTCATGTCAACAATATGTAATGAAGAAATTGCCGGTCACGTGCAGTTAGTAGTTGAACGAAATGACCTGGTTGCTATCCACCGATATCATAATAAGTCACATGTTTTCAAAGCATTCCATGCCCAGCACTGTCTGCTGTCCTCCAAAATCATAATAGGTCACTTGTTTTCAGAGCATTTCATGTCCAGGCTGCTATTCAGCGTAATTGTTTTGTTACCGTTATCATCCTGCACCATACGCGGTTTTTATTGCAGCGTTTCAGTAATTCCCAGTCGGAGGTGGCACTGTAAGTTCGGAAAACCAGCAGTTGGGGAAGTTTTTCGCTTTTGCAAATGCCACATTAGTCCCTGTGCAGTTGTGCATTGGACAAATGCATCCTCCGCTCTCTGGTTTCCACAGGATGGATACTGTAATAAATACTGACCCCAGGCCGAGTTTGGAGTAGTATATATTATGCAAATTGTTATTGCTGTATGGCCTATAATATTACATGAGCGTAACCCATGCAGGGTTGGGTTTCGCAGAGTATGATATAGCATTCCGGTACTAATCCAGGGCACAAAGAAAACAACGCAGTGACTGTTCCAGTAAGTTATACGATAGAAGGACACAAAGACAACTCGGCTCAAACATGTAAATTTATTCTTCAGAGATCAGCACAACTGCATATCTTCACCATATTCTCGTACATGGGGTTATCTCCTCTTTGGCAGTGATTTACTTTTTATATGCTACTAATCCTGATCGGGTAGCTTTACATGTAAATCCAATTGACAGCATACATACACAACTGGGTATATTAAAAGGCTTCATACATGGAATGAGCCCCTCTTTGGTAGTGATCTGTTCTTTATATACTACTAACCCGGACCTGGTAGCTTCAGCATGTATTATATGCCCTACACCATATCCAAATATACTGTATTTCATTGCACGCCCAAATGGCACTACACAATAGGGGTACTACCTTTATTATACCCTTATCAGGCCACCACCGCACTGTATTGATTGATGTGCACCCAACGGTGAAGATCAGCCGATTGCCATTGCTCGTTCCTCGCCCCAATTTATAGACTTTTTCCCGGGCTGTCACGTGAACCAACAACAGAAATTTGGCACTACTTCCAATCATAAAAATTCACATGAGTATACATTTCCGTCTTGTGCTCAATATGCGCTTTTTAATATTTTGATTTACTGAATCGATCAACACCAACAGGTAGTTTCATTTACAATAACAAAAAGCACAACAACTTTTACCTGGCTTGAAGACTGATCTAGATTCACAACATGACGAACACGGCAAACTAACGGCCGTACTACAATAATAAAATACTAAATATTAATTACTGAACCAACTTGTGCTCTATTTGTGCTTCGTTATAATTTTTACTCAAGATTCAAATAATATTAAAGTTTTGGGTGAAAGACGATGATTTAAGGTGGAGCACAAGCTTCTATTCTAGTTGGTCGGCGAAACTCACGTTTCATAATGGCGATCAGGTCCGACTGGCTGAAGTGATTGTTTTGGTCATTAAAATATCATCAACTATTAGACAACGGCCTGGATTCATATTTTTTCCGGACACTAGAATAATCAAAGAACGTTGTCGTCGAAGGGAAACACTTACTGTTCAGGAATAAATTTGTTAAAGAATTAAATTCATTAACTGGTAGATTTCTCAAGCAGACGAAATTATCCGTAGGAACACGGTAGCAGATACTGTAGTCCGCGCAAAAGTCCGCAGGTAATTGTCAGAATTACGGGTCAAACAGCACAAATAATGTCAATAAAACACAATGCAAAGTACTATTATCCTGCAATGACCAAACTGCATGGACCAAACCGCATCTGTGATTGATGGAAGCTGGAAATGCTGGGTGACAGATGGCTTGAGTGGAGTAGGAACCAGAGGCGCTGATAACTGTGATGTTGTGAGACACAAGCTGCTGCAGCAGGGCTTGGATTGTGAAGTTGTTGAATGTCGCTGACCGAACAGGCTGAATATGCTGTTCAGAGACTGGATGTACCATCCCGTTGCAAGGACTGCTGGTTTCTTCTGTGACATCCACGCTGCTTATACGGGCCAGTGTAGGGACTTTTCTCCTCCCTTGAGGGGTGGTTCCTGTGTAGTGTTGAGGATTTGGCTTTGATCAATGAAGGAAAGTGTTGTAGACCATAGAAACGATGTTAATGGTGTCTCGCCTTGGACTGGTATTGCTGGTGAAGGATAGGCTTGGGGCAGCATGGTAGCAGCGGTCACCAGGTTTGCAGATTCCACGGTAACAATGGGCATGAAAGGGTCGCCAGTTAGAGGAGATTCTGTGTCTATCACATCTGTCGTTGGTGCAGTTACCGTAGGGGAACCACAAGATGGTAGGGTGATGTCAGGTGCACTGCTGCCACGGGTGGTGTTTCAAACAACTGAGGAGGCACACTCAAACTCGGAGGGGTCCAGGACCTCGACCTCATCTCCTAGGCCATATGTTGGCGTTATTGCTTCAGTTGCTGGCTGGTACACCACACTTGCTTGTCCAGCTGTGGCTGCAGTTGACCTGGTGGTAGGAAGTGCCCAACGGTAAATGCTGATGATGAGATCAGTGTCTATTACAAGACAGGAAGCTACAGCTAAAACCAAGTACAATTGCTCCGCAAGATTCGTGCCATCCCCCACCAGTTTCACAGAGTGGTTACCACGGATTTTAGACATCTGCCTGCTGATGGATTGGCGGGCCTTGCTATCATTGTAAATATCCCACTGGAGCTCCGCTTGATTACAAACGTCTAGTCCGTCATTCATAATTCAGCCGTCGTCCACTAAAGAATATTCGCGTCTATAATCCAAAGACCTATTCCATATTCCATATAACAGTATTAGCACCAAATTCAAAAGGACAACCATAGTATACATAAACATAGGCTAGTTTCCTGCAGGAGAGAAGCGGTCAACAGTTTTCAATGATGCCGACAAGACATCATGATGTTCCAAAAATATAAAATCCGTATCGCTGATCAGTATTCTTAATCCACACACCACTATCACCATCAGTGTTCAGCTCAGCAGTGATCTCTGCAGGAGTCATTGACAAGTAGTGTGTAGTTCCAAAGGGTTTGGTACAATGCCTGGGTCGCAGGGGTCATATTCACCTCGCTTCCGCTTGGCAGGTGAAGGCTTAGGATCTGTCGTGGCGTAACGCTCCCTAACAAAACGACGATCTTCCAGTGGCGAGCTGTATTCCATACCACGCAATCGCACCAAGTCCCATGCGTTATTCCATTGGTCCCATGTTTTAAATGGGGTGCCAATATTTGCACACCACATCTTGGTGTCATGGCGGATCGCGAAACAACACTTATCCTCCCATGTTGGGACTTGCATCACTCGAAGATAGGACTTTGTGTCAACCGTCAACCAAAATCCATTGGATTCAGAAAGTTCTTGTGGTGCATCTTCTCCACGTGCTCCTTCAAATCCAACTGCGGCCGGAAACGGTTATCTTGCAGGCAAGACGGACAAATTACCTTCAGCAGCTTATAAGGGCGCTTCATCAAGTGGTTCTTCAACTCGTCTGTTTGGCAGAACTTCATCACACAGGAAGCAGCAAATCATGGTCTGAAAGACAGAAATGTGCCATTATTTTTGTCATCTAGGATCTGAGGTAAGTAGACTTCTTTATTTTAAGACTTTACTCGACGTAGTGTTTACCATGTTTTCCATGTTTGCCCCTCCCTTTGGCTACATGCAGCTATATGAGAACCTAGACTTCGTCCATAATTTACACTTAGGCTCACTCCATGCAGGCTACCCATAACCTGCAGTACCCTACAGACTAGGCCAGAGGGGTGATCAGTCCCTCTCTAGACCTGTGAATGCTCCAGAAATCTCCTGCTGGCCCCCAGCCAGCCACGTTGGGCACAGCCGTGTATTCTTTGGACCTCATCTGCAATAAAATATCAATGTAGTTGCATGTAGCGAAAACCAAGAAGAACGTAACAATGACACACTTGATTTGAGTGGGTCATTTTTTCATCTTTTTAATTCAATGACGCCTAATTTCTGTCGTCAGCCATGTGGGTGAATTTCGGCCCTTGTAAAACATCAGTCTGTCAATGTGGTAAACTTTGGCTGGCTGTCGCAGAGACCGCTTCACTAGGTAATTCAGGTCATCGAGACGCTTTGTTGCAACATATGGCCTCGTCCACTTGAAAGTCAGCTTGTGGCAGACTCCAACTTCACGTATGGGATTGTACAGCCAAACTGCCTGCGCTGGCTTCAGGTCATAATGTCTTTTCTAGTACTCAAGACTTCTGCTTCAGTATCTTTTGAGCCACTGCGTGTGCCACCTGCAAAATGTCCTGTAACTGCAGAATAGGACCGTCATAACCAAGCGGCTGGCTTGTGTAAGCCTGCAATGGCAGAACCACCTCCCTGCCCAAAGTCATCATATTGGGAGAAGCATTTGTGCTGGCGTGGATGGAGGCCCTGTATGCCATAATCACTTGTGGCAGATACTTGTCCCATTCACGTTGCTGCTTCTCGCAATATATCGTTAACATGGTGGCCAGCGTTCTGTTGAACCTCGCTGCTACACCACTGGATTGCGGTCTCATACCAGAGGTTCGTGTAGACTGATGCCAAGAGGTTAGACTCAAGTTTGTGCCTTGGTCGGTATGGATCTGCAATGGCGTCCCAAACCTGCAGATGAACTTTGTGAGGAGCGCGTCTGCAACGATCAGTGCTTCTTGGTCTGGGAGTGGTATACCCTCGGTCCATTTAGTGAAGCAAACAGTTGTGACGAGCAGAAACTTGTTGCCTTTGTTAGTCAGAGGTAGTGGACCGAGAATGTCCATTTGTAGTCTCTCCATAGGCTCTCCCATCAAGTATTGTCCAAGAGGGGCGCGTGTCCGTGATGTAGGCATCTTCCTTGCTACACACTTTTCACATTGCAGACAGTACTATTGGACATCTCTTTTCATCCCAGGCCAGTAGAAAGCCTGTGTGATTTTAGACAGTGTCTTCTGGGACCCAAGATGCCCTGCAGAAGGGGTGTCATGGTGCAGTCTGATGACCTCCTGCTGGCATGCATTAGGGACAACCAGCTAGTAGGTTGTGGTGCTTTGATGGGGTATGAATTTTCTGTACATCATTCCACCCTGCAGTTCTAAACAATCCCATGAACTCCATATCGTCTTCAGAATGGAGGAAAGGTGTGATATGGTGGACCATTTTGGTCTACCTTCACCCTTTTTGCAGTGCAGCCATGATTGGTCCCACCTCTTGATCATCCATTTGAAGCCTCCTAATTGTGGCAGGGTCCCATGATTCTAGCAGCAGTTGGTGTTCTTTTAGTCCTTGCATGGTGGACTGCTTCCTAGTAGTGACCCGTACAAATTCCTGTTCATCCTGGGTGCTGCAAGGTTCATCACATGCATCCTTGGCCTCAGTATTGGCTTGCTCAAGTCTGGCACATGTGTTACAGGGTCGTCTTGACAATGCATCAGCATTGGCATGGCTTCTCCCAGCCTTGTGCTTTGTATCTAATATCGCTTATGCCGGTGCTAGGGGCCGTGTGGTCACGTCATCCAAGTTGCCACATAAACAGGCACAATAAAAGCGTACCTGAGATACAACACACATCACGAATCGTTAGATTATTGGTATGTGTTTTAGAATAGGTTAACCATAGGACTATACTGTGAAGTCATGTGGCTCCGTCAGTATGTCGGCACCTCTTCCCACTTCCATTATATGTGTTGTAATTATCTCCAGATTGTAATTTCCCATTTCCTGCAACCATCTGGCCACTTGACCAGGGGGATTACACAAGCTCCACATCCAGCTCACGGCTGCGTTGTCAGTTCTCGGAAGAACTTTCTGTCCATAGAGATATGGGTGGAAGTGCTTCAAAGGGGTAATGGCTGCCAAAAGCTCCTTTCTTGTGACACAATAGGATTGTTCATGTTTGTTCATCGATTTGCTCATGTAAGCCACCACCTTTTCGTTACCTTCTTGCTCCTGGGAAAGCACAGCGCCGACGGACATATCACTGGCATTGGTGTCCAGTATAAATGGCTTCCCGGGCACTGGATATGACAATACTGGTGCGGTAGTCAGTGCTTTCTTCAGAGTTTCAAATTACAAGCGTCTAGTCATCTAGCTGTTTGACACTGGTCAGTCCCGTTGAAGTGTACGCCCTTTTCGGTAAGCTTATGGAGAGGTCTACATATTCCTGCAAAGCCTTAGACGAAGCGTCGATAAGAAGAACAAAGTCCCACAAAACTTCGCACCTGCTTAACAGTCTGGGGCTCCGGCCATTCTTCTATAGCAGAGATTTTCTCTAGGTCTGTAGCATCACCCTCCTCTGATAAAACATGCCCGAGAAATTTAACGCTCTTCTGGAAAAAGACACACTTGGCAGGTTTGAGTTTCAGTTGGGCGTCTACCAACCTCTGGAAATCATGTTCTAGCCTTTGAACTGATTCCTTCACTGATTCGCCTGGAACTATTATGTCGTCAATGTAAACTAGGCCCTCTTCCCATTGCAACACTCTTAGCAAATCCTCCATTAGGCGTTCATAAGTTGAGGGTGCATTGTCAAGGCCAAATGGATTCACATAAAATTGGTATAAACCCTGACTGGTAAGAAAGGCTGTCTTTTTCTGGTCTTCTGGAGTCACAGGAATTTGCCAGAACCCGGAGTTTAAGTCCATACAACTAAACCACTGGGCACCGTTGAGGGAGTTCAATGCGTGGCAGCGGGTAGGCGTCCTTTATCCTGACGTCATTAAGCCTGCGACAGTCCAAGCACACCCTAGGGCTACCATCTTTCTTCATGCAAAAGACTATCGGGGCTGCCCATGGGCTTGTGGAGGGCTGTATAAAACCCCTCTCCAACATCTTCTGGATTTCTTCCCTAACAATACTTCTCTTGCCAATAGGTAACCTTCTTAGCGGAAGCCGTATAGGTGCAGCATCTCCGGTGTTGATTTGATGCTGAACTCGGCCTGTTCTGCCGAGGTCTCCAACAGATTTCGAAAATACGACACTATATCTTTGGAGGAGGGAAGCCAAATAGGAGAAAGGTGGTTTGATTCAGGAATGGTTACAGACACACATGCAACAGACCGCGGTGGTGGTGTGCATGTCTGCTTGAGCTGAACATGACAGATCATTCTTGCTTCCCCACAGATCCAACAAGGAATTTCATCATGGATTTGAGTCCTCAACTGTAATCTATGGCCTTGGCATTTTCCAGTAAGAAATCTTGCTCCAGGATTCCATCAATGTTGATGTCGCAAACTACAATGCGCAGATTGGAAAATATATCTCCAAATGTGACGCCAAATACAGCATCACCGTGGACAGTGAGGTAAACACCATTAGCACCCTAGATGTTTGCAGCTATAGGGCCGCTTAGTGGTGTCTATTGCCTCATACAGTACTTTGGATAATAGAGTAATGGTGGACCCAGTGTCTATCTGGAAGCTTACAGTCTGTGATGCACCTTCGATGGAAGCAGAAGTAAATAATCCCATGTCCCATTTGTTAATTTTTCTTGGTACATCACCCGCTCGTATTGTTCCTCCTTCAAAATGTACAGAGTTTTCATCACCTGTTAAATGCTCATCAGAGTTTTTCAACAAACTATGCTCAGGCCTCTCACTATCCGTCATCTCTCGGCCTAAGAAGTAGATGGGGTCTCGTTTCCCTGCTGGTTGGGAAACGGCTGTCCCACAGAATCACTTCGCTGATTCAGGGGGCAATTTCGGGCATAATGGGAATGGGAACCACAAGAATAACAGGCGCCTCGATGAACGTTACTCTGCTGATTACCCTGTCTCTGCCCTCTCCAGTTGCGATTCCCTCTGCCCTCTAGCTTCTCTAGACGCTCCAAAATTTGTTTCAATATAGCATCCATGTTGCCCAAAGCTAACACGTCTCTCCTTTGAGTGCCAGCAGTCTGTTCATTGCCGTTAACTGCCCGAACTACCACCTTCCTTTGTCCTTTCCCTCTAGAATGGCCTCGAACCGCTCGATCACTTCTGCAGCCTCTATGACGGTTTTGCACTCCTTGTCTATACAGCGACATTTCATTTCCAGGGCAATGGACTTATAGAGCTGGTTGAGTGATAGCGCCTCTTGGACCTGAGCGCCAAGGGTGGGATATGCCGTCTGGGCCATCTGCCGGAGGTCATCACAAAATGCTGCTATTGATTCATTTGGCTGTCTATACCTTCCCTCCAGCTTAGATAGCCAGCGTGTGTGTTGCCTAGAGCAGCCAAATCTTTGCTCTAGTTTCCTAGGTAAGACTGAAATTCCGTTTTTCTGCCAATGTGAGCCCCATGTAAAAGGTCCTGGCCATTCCCCGTAAACTGGCAGATAGGGCCAATGCCTTCTCATCATCCGTCCAGGATCCTAACTCCACACAATCCGTAAAGTGGGGAAAATACTCCTTCCAATCTGCGGTACCATCATATGATTCTGGCTTAATCTTCAAATTGGCCCGATGGGACATGCCAGATTTCACTCCCTCTGTGCCTCGTCGCCCCAGCCTATCACACTCTACGCTATGATTGCTTTCCCCCACGTCATCATTAATATCTCCAGGTTGCAAATCACCCTGCCCATGCTCGTTAAAAGGACAACTATCATCCCTGAATGACACTTCTGTGTCTGGGCTTTCAGCCATCTTTATTTCAGGATGGATACTCAAGAACCAATAAACTAATAATTATAATCCAGGACAGGAACGTTTCACTGGATGCTAATTAATTAGGCATCCCACTTCTGACACCAGCGTAATAAATACTGACCCCAGACCGAGTTTGGAGCAGTATATATTATGAAAATTGTTTATTGCGCTATGACCTATAATATTACAAGATCATAACCCATGCAGCGTTGGGTTTCGCAGAGTATGATATGGCATTCATGTACTAATCCAGGGCACAAAGAAAACAACACAGTGACTGTTCCAGTGTAAATCTATTCTTCAGGGATCAGCACAACACTGTAGTTGTCACAATTATGTCGGTAAGATTCCAAAAACGAGTAGGGTTGTACCGAAGATATTGCATCACTTAGGGTTCAATTTTCAACACTGCAACACATTCACCAGGAAGCCAGGAAATATGACTTCCAGTCATTACAATACAGAGTCAGCCGAAGAATCGTCAAAAACAGCCTCCCCAGACAGCGCCCTGATAACGCAGCATATATTCCCTTCCGGACATCTGACTCTAGTCATTTTGATCGAGTGATTGATTGACCTGTTGCCAACCAAAGAGCATACGTTCATGTGAATACACCACAACTGTTGCTGTCGAACTGGAGCCGATGGGCCGTTGATGTTACGCACATTGACTTCTTGAAGTGAGTATGAATAATAAAGTAACACTTTTCTTCTCAGATCAACTACCAACAGGCCCCAATGACTTCCGTAGACATTCCATGGAAACACGATGTAACGTATCCCATCCAGCCAGTTTATGTCATTTAACAGTCTCCCGCATCTTCTTTTCATTTTCCAGAGTCAGCGCAACAGCGGATGATTCGTGCAGGATTGTGCTATCATCGCGCTGCGAAACTGTCAAGGACTTCATCGTACAACCACTCTCCTTTCAAGGTTTTATAGACGAATTTGAGTACCTGAAGCTATCCTCGGCTCAATGTATGCTCCAGTGATTTCGCTGTGATGAGACGACTTTGTGTGGGCAGATCCTGAGAAGGGTTCTGTCTAGAGGCCTTACTGATTCAAGTGCTTGTGTGAACTTTTGAGCTTGAATGGGTTTCATGTGGATGTGATCTGTGGCCTTTAGCGCTTGGCTCAAATACTCTTCCTCTTTTTTCATGGTTGATGAAATCGCAGAACGATTCTGATCATATCTGCTTCCCTCAATGAAAATATCCGTCAAAATGGATTCTTTGATCAGCTTAGGTTGAAGGATGGGCCTTCTGTTCTTTTGCGCCAGTGGATATAGGGTTTTCACTCGACGTAGACGTCGCATCTCTGCTGTAAGCTGTCCGATTCGGTTAGACCATGAATTCTTCTTGGCTTTTTTCTTCGTAAGTTGATGCAACCGATTAAGTGGAGGGTTCTTTCTCTTCTGGGTGTTTTGTTGCTCAGTGACACGGAGACCAAATCCACATCGCAAGCCTCAGTCAGTTGACAAAGGATATGCGGTTCAATTCCTCATCGGCAGCGGACAAGATGTCCTGATAGTGGACATCATACACGACTTCTTTAATTTGTCGCAACATTCCAATAAATTTTGAGAGCGTCGGTTTCTTTGGGCTATCCCTGGCAGTGATGTCGATTCCTTTAGCTTTGTCTCCAGGTTGCGCAGGCGACACACAGCCCGGCGTCGTCTCGTCGTTATCACCTTCATTGTCTGTTGTCTACGGTTGAAGATGGTACTTAACTAACTTCTGTGATGGTGTAATCCAAGGTAGCGTACAAGCTGTACCACTCGGGTATGTTATCCCAGCGTACCTCTGGGAAGCTTTGGAAAATAACAAACATATGTTCGCAGGGGAGAAGTTCTATTGAAAATCCATCCACGTACATTTGGTAAATGATGCCTCATTGCACAATGTAATGTTCTTCTCCAGTGAAACTCGGGACGGAATAGCAGCCTTCCCTTATATGTGTTGTAATTTCTCTGTTTTCTATAATGGATACGAGCATTTTTGGATCAATCTTGTCCATTCGTTGCAAACAGTGAGTTATCAGACCACGAGGCCGGTTCTTCAGACGCTGCGGCACACGCACTCTGTACCTCACCTATTCTTCATAGGCGAATATGTTCGCTTCATAAAATCTGCAGTATCACGGCCATGAATTAGTTATGAGATCAATTCATTTGAGTCTGGAATGCAAAGTATCAACTTTTCACGCCACAACATTGACGGTAAAAGTAATTTCATATCGGCATCAGGAAAGAATGTAAACAATATTTGTTACTTATCCATATTTCTTGTAATACTTATTTATCTTTGAAGGAGAAGAAAACACTTTGGAAAAGGATACTGCAAATGACATATCTATCCTAAAATCAAAACAAATACCCTTTTCTGATTTTTCTCCAGACGATAAATCGATAAGCCATAATTTGAAGACTGTGAACAGATGGACAATAGAGAATTCACTCAACTTCTTTCAATATCGTGTTTATTCTTTGTGGACTACTGGGAGTTCCAAGAACGATTGTTTTTGTTTATTTTTATCTATCTGTATATACTTGCCAAGTAACAGTGGGTTTCTGCATGAGATATATTTGTATATATGACTTTGCTATATTCAAACAGAATGTACCCAATAACAGAATGTATACATGCAAAAACGTACTTTCGTGATTTTCGATCTGTGACATTCAACTAAATCTACGCATATACATCAATGAGACAGAATCCAGTAAACTTATGAGTTAACGAAATGGTCATCATATAATATTGTCATCATATAAATGCTTTCCAACATGTTTCTTTCGCTATTTATTTTTTTATCAATAATTGAACAGTTAGGTGCAATATCCGAATAGAATAATGCGAAACATTTGTTTATGCGACTACATGTACGTGAATGTTTTAGCCACAAGAGTACATGTATATTATCACCTGAATTCGCTATTTACAACAACAACGCAAATGACAACGGAGTCATATATGGATTAAAATGGCCACGTCTTTATTCTGAAATACATACGGTGTTTGAGGGATTTCATGACAGGTTACCATGACAACGCGCTAGCTGTTTACGCGCTAGCATATTACGCGGTCCCCGTGGTACCCCAACCCGGCAGACCTAGCAAACCTTCCATTGGCTACAATGGCGAAGTTTAAGGACAAAACATTTGGCCTAAATACAGTACATGACCGCATAGAAGGCATACCTCTCCAGCAGGTTCCCATGGTAAACATAGGCCAACTGGGTGGAAAAGTATGCCTCCTACCAGTCCCCTGGGCAAAATCTTGGCAGACCCCTGGTCATACAACGCATTATAGACTATGTATGCCTTCCACACAGCATGGGACCCATGAAATACCCTTCCACAGAACTAACAAAAAGCCGTGACAAGTAAAAATTATGGTAAAGTGCAAATTACAAGCGTCTAGTCCGTCATTCATAATTCAGCCGTCGTCCATTAAAGAATATCCGCGTCCATAATCCAAAGACCTATTCCAAATTCCATATAACAGTATTAGCACCAAATTCAAAAGGACAATCATAGTATACATAAACATAGGCTAGTTTCCTGCAAGAGAGAAGCGGTCATCAGTTTTCAACGATGCCGACAAGACATCATGATGTTCCAAAAATATAAAATCCGTATCGCTGATCAGTATTCTTAACCGAGTGCGTATAAATTTCTACGCGCGAGTGGGGGCACACTACACAATCGGTAAAACTGAACGAACATCACTAAAACATGAATTATCGTTAATCTATTTGAAGAGCAGTGTGGGTGGGCATAAACTTCAGACTAGTTGACCTGACGCGACAATAGGCATTGTGACGTAGTCCCACGTAGGTTGGCGGAACGTAAGCCAAAGCGGGGGCGAGTTCCCAATGTAAACACTCACCGGTCAAAGGGAGGTAACAACTCTCACTATTATGAGCTTAACATTTGATAATGTCATTTAACCAGAGTCCTGCAGTTAAATGGATCTATCACCTGAATTCCCTATTTACAACAACAACGTAAATGAAAACGGAGTCATATATGGATTAAAATGGCCACGGCTTTATTCTGAAATACACACGGTGTTCGCGGGATTTCATGACAGGTTACCATGACAACGCGCTAGCATATTACGCGGTCCCCGTGGTACCCCAACCCGGCAGACCTAGCAAACCTTCCATTGGCTACAATGGCGAAGTTTAAGGACAAAACATTTGGCCTAAATACAGTACATGACCGCATAGAAGGCATACCTCTCCAGCAGGTTCCCATGGTAAACATAGGTCAACTGGGTGGAAAAGCATGCCTCCTACCAGTCCCCTGGGCAAAATCTTGGCAGACCCCTGGTCATACAACGCATTATAGACTATGTATGCCTTCCACAGAGCATGGGACCCATGGAATACCTTTCCAACCGAGACACTCCATAGAGTCTCGCCCCAACACTGTTATACCACCGTGGCCATTGCGATAATTCCGCTGTGACTAAGAGTATACTCGTTGACCTTGCGGAGGAAAACTACGCACATTTCTTAATATCAACTCCTCCAACGCTCCTTCAAAAACATTGAGGAAAAAATCATTTCCTATCCCCGACAGGTGGACACCATCATCGCGAAATAACGCGGGCATGCCACATTTTATGTCGGGATGACGAACAATAAAATGATTTCAGCAATACGTTGCCTACAGCTCTATTGACGCGTTTCCTAGCAATAGCAGTATTTTTACATTTCTGGCGGCAGGCCAATTGCGTCTAGGGATCATGCATGAATACCCAACTAAACAGGTCGACAAAGTATCCTGCAAGAGCTTTAAATCACGGTGCATTGTAATAATGAATTCGCAGCTATTCACATAACCCAAGTCATTTGCACCGGCATGCGCTACCAAAATGTCAGGCTTTGGCAATACAGTCAGTTTATTTTGCACTGTTGTCACCAGCTGGTTCCACCTCATTCCACGGACGCCGATCCACGTGATCTCGACACCGTGCCTGTGCTGGAGGCCAAGAATCTTGCCACTGGTTTTCATCGCCGCTCGCCTTTGTGCCCAATATATCAGACTCGATCCCACAATCCACACTCTTGTAAGTCGCCGTTGATCTGTAGCTAAAAAAAAACAACTCAGAAAACGTGTAGCAGAATCAATTTATATCCTCTCTTTATCGCCGAATACCGTTCATTTCGCAACTCGTTATATAAACTTTAGGCAAACGGCAAACCGTAACTTCTTATAGCTCAATACAGCTCTAAGCTGAATGTGCACTAATTGAATTTTAACGAGCCTGTGATTGTTGCGGGCATGCGAATATATCTCGTAAAGGCATTTGACCTCCACCTGCCGAGTATTTGAATATCTTCCGCTCTTATTCCTTAAGTCGCGGCTGTTGAAGCTGCGCCAATCCTGGAAGAATGGCTTGTGTACCGAGAAGCGGGGATACGCAGAAATGCGAAAGCCTTCCTAATCATCGCCGAAAATTGATACCTACTAAGAGGAGTACTGTCAAAATGTGAAAAAAGTTGGGTTCCTTGTGCGTTCCGCCGCAGGGCCAAATACTCAGAAATTGCATCGAGTAGACAGAAGTTTCCCCCAGCTAGACCTGGTATTACAAGCACCGTACCTCTACCCAGTTGGTCTGTTTTAGCGTACCTTATTGACAACAGGATAGATTTCTTATTACTGTCAATGGACACATCCGACAACTGTAGCGCTCTTAAACTTGGCTCGGATTTTGAATCTGACGTTACCTCGCTAACTGGGAGAAAACCAAAGAAAGCTATAAGGTAGGCAGCCCTAAACATTGCAGCTTCAAAAATGGAACTACAAATCAATGGTAAAGTAGACAAAATACCGTTCATCAGATGTATGGTAATAGGCAAGCGCTGATCGCGTCGATGATTGTTACGTTTTATGCCCTCTAGAAGTTTGCGGACAACAACATTCTGTGTGGGGTCAGGGTAATTAAGGATCCTGTGGTTATGGCCTATGCCGGCAATATATGTACATACACTTGATGTAGAAAGCCCACGCTGGGAGGAATGAGCTATATATTGAACGAGATGAACATGAGGCACGGGCCATAGCGGAGCTATATCATAGGCTTGTCTAAAACTTTCAAGGGAGGCAACTCCCGCTTGATAAGTTTTCCAAGTTCTCGGAGCTAAAGAATTCTGTAACAGCCTGTCCGCTTCATCCATTAAATGGCCCATAGCCTGTCTGGGATAACTGTCGGGTGCTCTGCTGCCAGCGGCACTAACGGGACTACTGAAATCGTGGAATAGAATCTGCAACTTCGTTGTCTAAACCTTTGATGTGCTGACTTCGAAATAGTATATTGTTTTTAAGACAAGCCAGCACTAAAAAACGTACCAGTTTCATTACTCGCCCTGATTTACTGGTCAGCTTATTTATTATCTCAACAACTGCCATGTTACCAGAGCGAAAGATAATTTTCTTCTGCCGCAGTTGATCACCCCATACCTCTATGACAACTACAATGGGGAAGAGCTCTAAGCACGTTATATCTGTGATTAATGCTGAACTCCTGGGTCCATGCACCAAAAACCCTCCAAAAACCGCCAAAAAACCCACTGATCATTAAAATAGACTCCCATACCAAAATCACCAGCTGCATCAGTGAACAGCTGAGCGTCCTCATTAAGCAGCCAGAATTGATCCAGAAATAGGCTAGTACCATTGCAGAGCCACATGTCAATATCGTTCTTAATTTGTGGTGTATCCCGGATGTGATGGCTTAATTTGTGGTGTATCCCGGATGTGATGGTGAGCTTTAACTACCCCCCCCCCCCCGAGTAGCATCAATTAACCGCCTACAAAATGCACGACCCGGAGCTATTGCCCTACACGCGAAATTGAGAAGACCAATCACCGACTGTAATTCCTGCAGTGTGACTTTTTTACGCCCCCTAAAAACTGTTATCCGCTGGCGTAATTCTACCAATTTATCCAGGGGGGATTTTAAACTCCATAGCCATCGAATCAACCTGCAGACCGAGATAGGGCAGGCTGGTACAAGGGCCTAAATTTGTTTCCACTGCAATGGGTACCCCTATATCAGCACATACGTATTCAAATGACAGAATTAAGTTGGCGCACTCTGGCGATTCAGGACATCCACAGAAGAAAAAATCGTCGATATAATGCTTTACTTGATCCAAACTACTTTTCCGCTTGACACACCATTCCAGAAAAGTGCTAAATCGCTCAAATGTCGCACAAGATATAGCACATCCCATCGGTAAAGATTTTCCGAAAAAATAACTCTCTTTGAATGTAAACCCCAACTGGTCGTAATCGGCGGGATGCACTGGTAGAAGATGAAACGCTGAGTTAATATCCGCCTTGGCTAACAGCGCCCCCCTCCCTAGCTTTTGGATCATTCTAATTGCATCGTCTACGGTAGAATAACAAACTGAACACTGTTCAGGATCAATGAAATCATTAACCGAATTACCTGACCCTTTCGGGTAGGAAAGATGATGAATTAACCTGTATTCGCCAGGGGATTTCTTAGGAACTAATCCTATAGGAGATACTCTTAGTGTCGATTTTGGAAGATGTTTGAATGGGCCAGCTATTCTTCCAAACTGTAACTCTCTCCGGAGCTTACTTTCGACAATATTTTCCGCAATTCGAACTGACTTAAGGTTTTTCGAATCTATCGGAATATGAGGCCCTGAGTAATGCAACGAAAAACCATCCCTGAAACCTGCTATTAACGTGTTTTTGTCGGCCAGGTTAGGATATTCCCTCAGCCAAAAACATAATCGATCAAATTTTATCGGAGTCGGGGCTAATCTGAAAATATTACTATTTTCTGTCGTTTTCCATATTTCCCCGCCCTCTGTTGACTTACTCCTGTCGCGAGGCGTGGGTGCTGTTACTTTGGGGACGAAAACCCCGCTTCTTCCCCGCACCACAAGATTTTACTGAATGGGCTGCACCACACTGACTACATTTATGTGCAAATTTACACTTCAGTCTATTACATCCTGCCTTATTGAAATCAAAACAAAAACCTTTGTTGAATGTCGAGCTATTGGACTTTGTGGGGCGGGGGGAATCTGAACCAAGTCCCAGCAGAGAACCCCCTCCTGGCAATAAGCTGGTTAGCCATAACTCCCCATCAATCACGGCCCATGACTGTTCTGGTTTTTTGACCATTCTCAGACGGAATTGTGAGTCGTACGTGCGCCAGGCTGTTCCCTTGACACGCGAAGCGATCATGCGCACCACACTCATGTATTTAAACAGCTCGCGTGCCCTAAGAGGATGCTTCTCGATGTAAATACTTGCGAATATCATGAACGCTGAGGTCCATATCTCAATTGTCTCAATTTGCTTAACAGTTACCTTCGGCCTTAAAAGAACCGGGTCCCCTTCTTTCCCCCCTAGTGCTAACGAGCAAACCTGTTCCCTCAACTCTTGTGCTGTCTTCAGCAATAATGGGAGTTCAATAAATTCTCCACGCCAAATCTTGTTTTTAATTTGCACAGGAACGCGTATTGATTGACCGAAAATGATTGAAGGTCTCTCCTTCCCCAGGGACCTATTTGCTCTGGGTGAATAATATTTCCAGCATGAGACACAGTGGGACCTACATTAAGATTTGGGGCCCCCTGTTGCAGGCCGTAGCCCCGAAAGGGGTTCTGTACGGACCCCCCGAAACTAGGATCTATCAATGCATTCCCCTGACCGTTGCCTAGCAACGCTGCAAGATCAGCACGGTTCATACAAATAGAATCGCTAAGTTGTGGGGCAGTATTACCGTTAGCAAGAGTTGGGGCTATATTACCCATAGCTGTTTCAACCGCTGAAGAGGCTTGCATGTCTTCATCCGATGGTTGATTCTGATCGCCTCCTCTAGGCAAAGCTGTCTTTCTTCGCTTTGCTTGCCGTTTGCTCACTCTCCCCGGCAACACGGGCACGGAGTGGCCGTTGTTGCTACTTCCCGAGACTGCAGGAGCTGTTAGACGTTTGGTGGCCTTCCGTTTTGGTCTCATTTTGAAATGCTTTTAAATTCTGTCTCTTGTAAACTTTAAAAACAATAAGTTCAGAACGTAGCTCTGCTAATTCGCATAAAATTCAGACTATTTAAACTTCAAGATCGATCATACACTTCCCGCTCCTGCATCCGATTTTGACACGACGGTAACCAGCGTCTGTCTGTTGACCTGACGCGACAATAGGCATTGTGACGTAGCCCCACGTAGGTTGGCGGAACGTAAGCCAAAGCGGGGGCGAGTTCCCAACGTAAACACGCACCGGTCAAAGGGAGGTAACAACTCTCACTATTATGAGCTTATCATTTGATAATGTCATTTAACCAGAGTCCTGCAGTTAAATGTATTTAGTTTCATGTCGTCAGATATATAACGCTGAATGCAGAAACACAACCGAAGGAAGGTCGATTATTGACACCTCGCCGACTTTGGCCTATAAGCGGGATTATGTTTTTTACTTGCTTTTTTATGTGAATAATATGTAAAGAAGAAATTGTCGGTCACGTGCAGTTAGTAGTTAAACGAAAATGTCCAGTCTGCTATCCACCGAAATTATTATGTTACCGTTATCATCAGGGGCGTCGTTAGGGGGGGGTCGTCAGGTGCGAACGACTCCCCCTTGGACGCCAAAAAAAAAAAAAAAAAAAAAAAAAAAAAAAAAAAAAAACAGAGAAAACAAAAAAAAAAGCAAAAGGGAAAAGAAAGAAATAAAAAATGTCCGTCTCCAGGCTCGTAAGCATGCCCCGTTCCAGTACTGACGCGTCAGTTCGCTCAACAATGGGTTTACCACGACTTTCCGTTTTATGGTCATAAAGTGGATTATGAAAGAGCTGCATGTAGCTCTGTTCATGAGACTCCGCCCTCGACGGATACAGCAGGGGAACCCTCGACGGATAAAGCAGGCGAATTTACTGTTCAATTAATCATTAACACTAACTCGCGTGTTTTTTTCCTTCTGCTCGATGCGTGTGGTATTGATAATGAAGCATCGGCAGCCTCGGTCTACCGTTGGCGAAGTGCAAAACGGGCAATAAACTGAAAGCTGTATATGTATAATCTTTGCTGAAGGCTATACTACATTCGTGATATTTCATTTCCGGAAAATATATCAGTTTAATTTTTTTCTAGTCAGTATTTTACCATGGTCACGTTTTAATGAGTGATATTAGTTTCATTTTTCTAGTCAGTATTTCACCATGGCCACGAGATATAGTCCATGATACACAGTTTGATATTCTACACAATATTATTGTGATATTTTCAGGAAAAGTTTAATGTTCAGTCATGAAATGACATATGGATCGGAAAGTGATATGATGATGTTTAGTTTTAATCATTTTAACATGGTTACAGTGGCGTCGGAAGCGGAGGGGACAGCCCCCCCACCCCGCCACTTTTGATTTGGGGGGGGCGAATATCTTTTGGCCACCCACTTTTCAGCATCCCTAACTGACCATCTCCCCACATAAAAATTACAGATAGAGTGCCAGGACGTGTAGTGGTGTGTTATACGCCAGTTTTGTTTGTATCAAACCAGGAAGTCAAATGGAGTCCGGCATATTCTTCAATATCGATGCGGGTTTATGCGGAACAAATGTGAAAATAGAACCATAAATCTATATACATTGTGTTCAGATTTGTTTCCGGGAAAACGGGTAAAACGCATCTCCGGCAACGTGAGACCCCGGAGCTTCCGGAGCCTAGGCGGCCCTTGGACCCTCGCCTGTCAAGCTGTAGTCTGGGCGAGATAGGGATTGACCTTCAAAAAAATATACCATAGCTGATTTTTGGCTTAGTGGTACTGGATGTCATGGAGAATGATATGTGAGGAGCCTCACGTTGAGGCCCTTGGGGAATTTTTTTTATTTTGATTTGTTTCAGGGGGTGTTTTTGGTAATTATTTTATGGGGTAGGGGTAACAGAATCGCACACGGAATTACTTGTATTTGTCCAATCATGTCATATTTGGGCTTATCCTTTGCAGGAAATGTCCCTCTGAATGATAAAATTAATCCCGTTGCTATTGACCTCATAGTGACCTCGGCAGAGGTCAAAAGGTCACCCGAGACAGAAAATATGTGAAATTCTGATAAATTACAATTTAATTTCTTTAAACATTAGGTATATGTTATAATGAGCCATCTAATTATAGCCAATTAACCATAGTTAACACTGCAGAAGTGACACGGTGACGTCATTTTTCCTACTCCTCAACCGAATTACTGGAAATCATATCTCCAACTATATGAACTGTCAAACTTTATTTAGATATGATCGAGAATGTCATCATCCAAGATAACGTCTGATTTGTCTCCTGAAACATTGTTGCAAGATGTGCCGCGGCAATCACTACAGGCAGCCACACATGCCAGGCCGTTTTTCCTGCAGCTGCACAATTTTGTGCCACACGTATTCTTGGATGTTGTTTTGCAGCTGCAGCGAATAACGTTGAGGACAAATTCTGGTGCTGCAGCAATATCTGTCTTCACTGGAACAAGGACACCGTTTTCTGCTTTCCATCCCCACTGCGTAGGATTGAGACATGTCAGGTTTAGGGTGGCCCATTGGCACACCTGCAAGTGCACCCTTAGTGCGTGGAAATACACAGCCCGAACCGTCAGAGGCAAGCTTTCTGGCTTTAGTTTCTTTTTTCCAAGAACCATCATGCGCCATTCAGCATAACGTAATGCTGTGAGCGTTTCACTCTTTCCATTGAAGATACTCAGCATAACGCTATTGCCTGCACTGCCGATCTCCTCTTGTGTTGCCTCAACGTTTCCGAAACAAGAGACTGTCTCTTGAAGATTTTTTGATTTCAGCGTTTCCATGATCTTCATCTTGCCTTTGCCATATGTGGCGGAAGTCGTGTCGCAGCCACCCCAAGCATGAACTAACAAGATGAGGTCAGAGGGAATCGGTAACGTCGTCACAACGCTTTGAACACGCCACCACATCGGGACAGGTTTTGTTCTTGATGACTTACAATCTCTCATCAATGTAGTGTAGAACACATCAGCCATGGTTGTATTCACATGTTTCAGCAGCATTATAAACACGTCGGTATCATCACTCGCAACTACTACAGATTTTCCTGTGTTAGCAATACTAATCGCAGTTTCGACAATCAGACCATCAGCATCACCGTCACATTGAGAGTTTCTAATACCATGCTCAGTCAGTCGCTGACACAATAGCTTGATCAATAGACTCTTATTGGACCGATTAAGCAGGAACTCTGCCTTCTTCACTGACACACATGTGCTTCCATCAGCAGCAATCGTAACATCAGCTGACACCTTACCACTGTTTTGACGTTGCTGTTGTTCAGAGGTTTTTGTAGAGAGATCAAAGGTGTAACCATCGAATACCACATGTATCTCATAGTTCTTGTGCCGGGACACAAGGTACTTGATGAACTGCTCTGCTAGATCATTGTAGGTGCATTGAGGAGGCACCCATGGGGAGTGATGGAGGGCTGCACCCCCATCCACAACACAACAGTCTGCGTTTGGCTTTTGAACGTGAGGATAGAGCTTTAATATACTGTTGCGTAATTGTGACTTCTGTGTTTTTCTCATAGAGCCATTTTTGAAAAGTGCACTGGGCTCAGGTGTGAACTCGAACTTGAAGTTGTTGATTTGCTCTTCCTGGTCTTGTCGTTCCAGAAGAAGAGTTGCACGAGTGAACAATATAAGAGGATCAATGTGTATCACAGTTTTGTCCACTTTCACTCCTACTTGTGAGCACTCCAGTGTACGCACCTGGTCACTCCTCCTAATAGTCGCCACTTCAAAACATACACCATCTAGTTTCTTCTGAATCATCTGACCAACTACTTCTGCATCATCACAATTGATGTCACTTTCTCCAGCAGTTAAACCCGTTGACAGACTTCTCAATGTCGGAATGTCTGGGTCAAATGGGTCATGAGTTTGGAACCATGCATGCAGCTTTTCCATATCTGCCATGTCCCGCTGTCTTCGACTTGCAGTCAGATCGACGTGCTGTTCACTAGTTCTGTGTATAACATTGGTGAGTGTACTCATCGAATGGTGGATTGCAGCGCAACGATGCATGCTGTTTATCCAGGTTGTACGCACGGACTCTGTTACACCTCGACCACGAGTTAAACCACCTCGACTCTTCAGGGATCTCATCATCACCTGCTCAATGATGAGGTCCATCCACAAGCCTGCCCAAAACCTATCGCTTCGGCGTACGGTGTGAAGTCCATGGTCGGTGAAACTTTCGTAGACCCATGGATAGTCCGTCTTCAATCGTAGCATCTCTTGTAGAAACAATCTCCCAGATTTGGCATAGTGAATATGTCCAGTTGCTGCAAACAGATTGACCATTTTGCCAAGAGATTGCAGCAACAGACTCCAATTGCCAGTCCTTTCTGCACGAATGTATTGTTTGAGGATGCCGACATATGAAAGACATTGTAACCATAACTTGGCAGTGCGGGACGATCTTGCCAATTCCTCTTTCTGTTTATCGAGTTCTTGTTCTAAGGTCTTCAGTTCTATGCAGTTTGATATTTCATCTAGTCCTCGTTGGTAATCCTTTTGGATGACATCACATAGTGACTCAATATTTGTAACTTCAATGTCAGACAGTTGCTTCACGTTATTCTCATTTCTGACAGGATCCTCACTAGTAACACCATCATCATTGTCTTCATTAATGTCATAATCACACTCAGTCTCATCACTGGAACTACCATCATCCATATCCGACGTGATGTCATTTTCGTTTTCAGCAAATTCTTTAGAGGCAACCTCTGGGAAAAACTGTGACAACAGTCTAGAGGTTAACACAGACTCCAACATGAAGAAATCACGAAGAGCTCTTGCAATAGCCTTTCCAGTAAGAATGTGAGTTACTGCTACCTTGCCATATACTGTTTCCAACGCAGTACTGAGTCCAGATTCTGACATTACTTTACCAATGCTACCAACGTAGCTCATCAAAGTATGAAATCCTCCAAGGATGAGGACTACCTTCAAGTCTAGGGCTTTCACAATCTCCATGGCCTTGAGCCATAATGGTTGATCGAATGTGAGAATCGGTGTAGGAATGTTGAGTTCCTCAGCTTGTTTGATCACAAAGAGCAGTGTTGAATAAATGCAGGACATATCTGTTGGATCAAGATCAATAATCGGGAGCATGTGAACAATTGACTGACCAGGATAATCACCTTTCGAAACATCTGTCATGTACCCAGACCAACCAGGTCTAGTTTCAAGAGCAACGTTCGACGTGAACTTGGATACGTGCCAGAGCAGATCTAACTGCACATCAGGTGGCATGTTACATTGAGACTGTTGGCGGATTTGTTCAACAGACTGAAAGCTGAGCTTTGAGAGACCGGAACATTCAGGAGCGCAATACGTGACAACAGCTATTCCCTTGTTTTGTACAACATCACCCTGCTTCATTAATCTCTGTCTCGGAATACATGGTAAATTTGAGGAAGCGGCAGCTACGTTTGCACCAGCTATAGAAAGCACGATCCCCATTCCATGTAGAGTTCCCTTGCCATCAAGTGTTCGGACATTATGATCCACGTTATCCGCTGACCATTGGCCGAAGCATCCCTGCATAGCACATTTGATGAAATCGTTTGGGTCATCATTGCACACAACAGATTGCTTGTACCTAGTGACTTCATCAACGGTGTTACTAAAACCAAGGCTACTAAGCTCTCCCAGTAACCACTTTGACCCAAACATGTGATCCATTTCCACAGCGGTACCGAACAAAATTGGGGAAAGTGATGACCTAGGTCTGGCAGCAGTCACAATTGCCTGACCAATACTTGCTTGCTTCAGTGGATTTTTTATCAATCCTTCCATGAAAATTCGGAGATACATAGGTAACCACTCTTTGTTCTTATCAACGTCGCTGATGTCTTCGTTAGTAGGGTATATTTCAAGGTCATATTTTTTCGCTCGTAACTCATTGAGGATGATCTTTGCAGCAGTAAGGACAATCCGTTTTGAATCGTCTTCAGAGTCGGCATTTCGTTTCTGGTACCATTCATCACTGATAATCGAGCTTGCTGTGTCCTTGAAACAGACAACATCATGTTTACCATTTATCTCTGCAAAAAAGATAGCGTCACCATATCTTTTTACAAGTTGGGCCTTTAGGTAAAATGGTCTACAATAAATTGTATCTTCAGGGTCTGATAACAATTTCATTTGATGATATAGTTCTGAAACACTGTACAGTTCCGCTTCTGCTTCGAGCCAGTTACATAATCTGATGAAATTTTCCATCTGTCTGTGATCCGTTGGTCGACCTTTTTGTTTTTTCTCTTCCTCTGTAGAACTCTGATCTGTCTCATTAGACGATATCTGCTGGTCTGACTTGATGTTAAATCTATCACGACAGACAGTATGGTACCGGGCCTCTGCTGCGGGTAAATCATTGCAACTTAGAAGACGAATATGTAACGTCTCGGCAAATGAATCGCTTCTGGATTTTAGTTTTTCTAACAATTCTTCTCTGTATTGTATAGTTTGACATAACGCAATTTTCTTTCTATCGGGATGCCGCTCATCGTTAACACAGGGATCTGCACAGAACAAGCAGTGTTCTTTCCAGTTAAATACCGCGGGGGTACAAGATCGACGCCTAATTTTACTGGCTGTAGGGACGTGTTCAACATTTGTTGCGCTTCCGGAGCGCTTCTTCTTCCGGATTTCATTACCAATAGTCTTCTGACAACTGACGTGTATTTGCACCGGATTATTCTCTTCATCCAGATGTTGATCATCTGCATTTTGTTGCAAGTCTCTTTCTAGATCAATAACGTTAAACCACAGGCTATATGTTATAATTGTCTGTAGACCAGTGGCTGTGACTCTTCTCAGTTTATCGTTTACTTGTTCAGGAAGATGGCAAATAATGCATGTATCACTGATGAGGCGGGAGGATTCGGATTCCATATCAACTCTTGTGTGAAGCGCTACAAACTGATGTCATAGTATTGCAGTATAGAGTTAGACAATGAAGATCGTTCTAGAACAGTAGAATAGAGCTACGTGTTATGTAAGTCGTCCATCTGGAATATTCTCGAAGCTGTCATGATTGCAAATGACTGTTCTGCGTACAGCCCGTATGACCCTGAGGGGTTTGTGCATAGCGCCATCTATACATGCATCGGGAGCCCCGTATGACCTGTGCTGAGCGCCATCTGTACATATAGATCTTATTTGTATTCAATATTAAGTTTCTGGGATTTAATTTGTATATGATTTTGGTATTGTAAATAAATATTTTACTGTTAATACTCGACTTCACAAATCTTACTGTTGCGTTTTTCTATTCTCGTTTAGACGTAACACTGAAAAGAAAAGAAAAGAAATTTTGGTCTGATTAATTACCGACAAAAATCGTCAACATCCAATATCAATATTTTTGGGTTCCGCCTGAGAGTTTAAAGGGTTAATGTGACGATTTGAGATGACCAATGAGGCTGATACCTTCCCAAAGGTTGCTGGGTATTGTTTTCTCTTCAATTCATTAGTTATATGGATCTGTGTACATTCACTAATGCTGTGAAAATAACTCAACATGTAAAATGTCACATGTGGGGTGACCTTTTGACCTTTGTCAAGGTCAGTGTTTGACCAAGTGGTGTAATACTGTATTGGTTATATAGAGGGATGTATCATGCATAGAATAAGACCAAAGGGGGCATGATTGGTCAAATACAAGACATACAGTTGGCGATTTTGTTTGCCCTACCCCTAAATATAATGTCAATTTCTGATGCGAAACCGTTTTACTTAAATCAAAATAAAAAAATTCCCCCAAAAGCCTCAGAGTGAGGCTCCGGGGATGTTATCCTACATAAAATTCTGCTTCGAATGATACCAAATATAGCTGCGGTATATTTTTTTGAAGGTTAGGCCTATTTTTGAGCTATCTCGCCCGGACTACTGTGAGGATCGCTCATTTTAGCTTTGTGTAAATGAATCGCTATCATACTGGTTCTAATGTTCCATGATGTAAAGGTCATCGTTTTTTTATGTGTTTTTTTTTATGTGATAAATATAACTAAAAAGTCAAATGGATTCAGGCATGAAGTATGATTTTTTCAATTTCGACGAGTGCTTATAAATGCGAAACATACGTGAAAATATAGAACCATAAATCTGCATACATTACGTTCGAATTTATTTCTGGGAAAACGCTTAGAACGCGTGTCTGGAGATCTGGAACTTCCAGGGCCTAAACGGTTCGTGGACCAAGCCCTGTTGGGCTGTGAGGATTTCCTTGTTTTATCTTTGTGTGAATGAATCGTATCTGTAGGCATATTGGTTTCCCTCCCAAGAACTATAAGTCATCGTTTTGTATGTTTTAAATATAACTAGAACGTCAAATGGATGCAGAAATGAGGTGCGATGTTTTCAATATCGATGCATGCTCATAATTGCGAGAAAAAAAAATCGTGAAAATAGAATCATAAATGTGCATGCAGTATGATCAGTTTTATTTCCGGAAAAACGTTCAGAACGCATCTCCGGCAATCTAGGACCCCGGAGCTTCCGGGGCCTAGGCGGCCCCTAGACCCCCGCCTGTTGGGCTGTGATAGTGGTTCCCCACTTTCAATTACGTTCCGACGCCACTGGGTTAGCCTACGAGGTATATCGGCCCAAAGCAGTATTATTGTGTTTTCAAGATGACAAGAGAACAAATTATAATACTGATATTTGACAAATGACGTGTTAGTTTAATTGTTGGAAATCGCTCAGACTGCATCTTAGGCCATCTAAGGTCCCAGAGCTGTATAATATAACCCTAAATCTACATACATTATGTTCAGATTTAATTCCGGGAAAACGCTTAGAACGCATCTCCGGCGATCTAGGACCCCGGAGCTTCCGGGGCCTAGGCGGCCCCTGGACCCTCGCCTAAAGTGCTATGATAATCGATCCCCCTTTGAAAACTCCTAGCGACGCCCATGATCATCCTGCACCACACACGGTTTTCATTGCAGCGTTTCAGTGATTCCCAGTGGTTGAGTGATTGACCTGTTGCCAATCAAAGAGTATACGTTCATGTGAATACACCATAACTGTTGCTGTCGGACTGGAGTCGATGGGCTGTTGATGTTACGCACATCGACTTCTTGAATTGAGTGTGAATAATAAAGTAACACTTTTCTTCTCACATCAACTACCAACAGGCCCCAGTGACTTCCGTAAACATTCCATGGAAGCACGATGTAACGTATCCCATCCAGCCAGTTGATGAGATTTAATAGTCGCCCGCATCTACTTTTCATTTTCCAGAGCCAGCGCAACAGCGGATGACGCGTGCAGGATTGTGCTGTCATCGCGCTGCAAATTTCACAGGAAACTGTCAAGGACTTCATCGTACAACCACCCCCCTTTCAAGGTTTTATCGACGAATTTGATTACCTGAAGCTCCCCCCAATAATTTGGCCAACTTTTCTAAAATTCATATGATGTCAACGCAAAAATACTTCAATGGATACGTATTTTCGAATTGAATAGTAAAATGAATTTTCTGCGTCGCATATCTATCGCATAACTAAAACTATTTACAACTGTCCAGCATTAGTGGGTCAGCCATAGCTCTAGAATTTGTTTTACTGGCATTGTTAATAATTTTTAGGTTCACAAAATGTTAATAGTGTTATACCATATAAAAGATGGTAGAGATAAATGATTAAATCTTCACACCATGTATGCCACCAATTACTAAGACGAAATGCCGCTAAAAACATATGACTCCTATGTCCTGGACGTTTCGTGATATCAGCGAAGATAAAATACTGTTCAGCCTTGCATTCATCAAAATTAGAATGTAAATGGACTAGAATAGAAAACTCCCTGCGTGTCCATGCCATGGGAATGTCGAAATCCTCGCTCAGTCAAGAAGTTCCCGAAACGCAATGCATATAATTACAAGGCATTATAAGTCCTTGGTAGTGAAAGTGCCCAAATACACGCTGTCGGTTTCATTGTTCACAAACTCATTGGCAATTTCGATCAGGTTGATGGAATCTGTGATATTCTTATGAACGTGTAGCAACATGCAGTGATTAAGACGCGCCTGACTCAAAGTGAACCTCAAGTACGTTTTCACACGACGCAAAGCTGAGGTTTGTTACATAATAAGTTTTAATGTATGCGCATGTTTTTGGTGTGTTGTGTTGATTACTTGTGGATGGCAGGGTTGTTGACTTGTTTTTGTTAGAATACTTAGAATTTTGTTTGATCGTCGCTATATAGCTTAAATATTGATGAACGCGACGTTAAACCTTAATTCTCTTCTCAGTGTTCTTACGCTTGGGACGAAATAGCCGCTTTTTCCGCTTTCTATAATGGATACGAGCGTTTCTGTATCAATCTTGTGCATTCGTTGCAAACAGTTTATCAGACCACGAGGCCGATTCCTCAGATACTGAGGAACACGCTCGCGGTACCCCGGGTATTCATCATAGGCGAATATGTACGCGTCATAAAATCTACAGAATAGCCCATAAATTTGTTATGGGGTCAATGCATTTGTGTCTGGAAAGCAAAGTATCAACTTTTCACGCCACAACTTTGACCGCTAAAGTAATTTCATATCGGTGCCAAGAAAGAGAGAAAAACATATTTGTTACTTATTAATTCTTATTTTAATACTCATTGATCTTTGAAGCAGACGAAATCACCAGGGAGAAGCATACCGCAAATGAAATATCTACCCAAAAATCTAAACAAATACATTTTGAGGATTTTTTGTGCTAAATCGATAAGCCACAATTTGTAGACTGTGGACAGATTGATATCTACCAAATTTACTTGATTTCGATGAACCAGGTCAATATGTCGATCGCGATATTGACTATACTGTGACATTTGAACAGCATACACACCTGGCATACTTGCTTGGGACAAACCTTTGAATGATGACTGTTAGAATCCCAGTCAATGATTTATCTGCTTGCTCTGGGAGATAAAACTCTTTGAATGATGACTGTTAGAATCCCAGTCAATGATTTATCTGATTGCACTGGGAGATTCAAGGCCCTATTCTGACTTTCTAAGCCTTTGTTTGTTCTGACCATAAGGCCATCTCGAAATAGTTGTTGAATTCACTTTGGGAAAATGTGTGGAGAGAGTTAATATTCATACATTGTCTGCCAACATATGCATGAATTTCATCGCAGAATCTGGTTGTGGTGGTTTATGTGTGTGGTTGATGATTACCTCATTCTCTCGATCATAGATATATTTAATTGTCTCATGGAACCGGATTATTCTGAATAAAATTCAGTTGGCTGTAATATAACCGATTCCCTGTTGAATAAAGTAGAATATCAAACTGAGTGAAATTTAACTCTTTCGAAACGATTTACTCACTTTTTCAAAGAGATTGATAAGGTACTAACTGCATTGTTGACTGGATTGTTCCAGAGCCACAGAGAAAAATCGACTAACAAAACTTATTACCAGTTTAATGGCCGCGATTTCTGAGTCGTCGGTATCCATTATGAAGTAGGGACGTTTCCATTCTGGACATCACTCTTTGATCAGCTGCAGTGCTTTCGAAGTGACATCCTTTGTCGCGGTCATGGTAAACAACGAAGCAACTTCTTTGTATCTGTGCTTCGTCTTCACGGCGACAAAGAAAAGAAGGACGTATTTGCATGTTTATAGGTCGGGTCGACTAGACACATTTCGTAGCAATACAAGCGTCTAGTCCGTCATTCAATATTCAGCGGTCGTTCATTAAAGAATTTTCATGTCCATAATCCAAAGACCTAATTCATATAATAACATTAGCACCAAATTAAAAGGATAAATCATAGTATACATAAAACTAGGCTAATTTCCAGCAGAAGCGGTCAACAGTTTTCAATGATGCCAGCAAGACATAATGATGTTCCAAGAATATCAAATACGTATCGCTGATCAGTATTCTTAATCCATATGATATACGTTGTAAAGTCGTTATCTAGAGTATGATGTATCTCAGTCACGCTTTGGTGACACTTTTCTCAATACCGATTAAGGGGTCACTTTTGCCAACTAACTCCTGCACAAATTGAAATTGTCTCCTGATTTATAGAGACGAAAAATGATAGAATCTCCACCCCGAAACGATTTCTACCACTCCCCTAATCTGGCACGTAAATTTTCTTTATCGAATTTGAACATCCTATTTCTCCCCAAAGTTTAGTAGAAGAGATTCTCCAGATCTTTTTGCGAGGGAAAACCTGTCGGTTATTTGGATCTGGTGGGGTCGTTTGGCTTCCTTTTGACATATGAGGAAACAGCTCTTGAAACAACTCTTGAACTAGTGTGTTTAATTCCGCTTAAGTCAGTGTTTAGGACCGTGTGGTTCCTTCATATTTTCCACATGAACAGCTACAATAAACGCGCGGCTGAGATACCAAAGCTACGTCCTAGAATCCCCTGTATTCTAGTCTGAATGTGAGGCGCCGAGAGAGGCTTCAATGTGGAGTGATATGGTTATTTAGTCGACTGAAGGCGTCAATTTTCCCCACCTCTGATATATCTCACCAATTAGTATCTGTATATGGTAGGATTTTGCTGGTGAATCCCCAAGGCCCGACCTCTGTACATGTCATCTGACAAAATAATGTAGGTTTACTTTCTTGGTGGGAAGTTTACCGCACGACGTCGAGCATTACAGTTTAGTTTTTCTGCGTATTCTTGCATTTACCCTGTGTATTCCGTATTAAAGCATGTAATCCAGTAGGTGCCTTCGATGCTCATCCATTAACATCAGATGAGTTACTTATTTGAGAGGATATGCCATCACAGCTCCCGAGCTAATGTATCTAATTCAGCTCAAGCCGATATGTTAGGGGTCGTGTGGTTACTGCATAGTTTCCACGTGAATGTCTACAATAAAAGAGCGGCAGAGACATCAATACAAGAGTCTAGTCCGTCGTTCAATATTCAGCCGTCGTCCATTAAAGAATTTCCAGGTCCAAAGATCTAATTCATAAGACAACATTGGCACTAAATTAAATTTAAAAAAAACAAAACAAAAAACAAATCATAATATACATAAAATAGGCTATTCTCCAGCAAGAGAGACAGCGGTCAACAGTTTTCAATGATGTTCCAAAAATGTCAGATCAGTATTCTTAATCCAATGATTTTAGTCGTTATATAGAGAATGATGTATCTCAGTCACGCTTTGATTGAATCTGTTCGTATGAACACCACGACGATCTTGAAATACATTCGTTTATACAGACCCTATCCCCGTGGTAAGCGGAATAAGACAAGTTACGAAACGTAACGACATAGATCTTGCTCCCTACGCTCCTATTTTGCTATCAGCATGCGATATGTATTGCCAAATTAAGAAAATTTTGAGTGGACGCGCTTGGTGGTATAGCCCTGTTTCCATAAGTTTCTGCAATAATGTTTTGTGACTTTGATTAAAATCATCCCATTCAACACAGGATGTAGCAAATGCTATTGGGAGGGATATGTATACGCCAAATGCAAGTCCCCATGGAATATTGCTGTCGAGAAAGAGATAGTTTAGGATGTCGAAATTGTTATCATGTCTTTTGTCGTAAAGTCGACGAGAAAGAAGGCTCTCTTCATCCTTATAGAAATATAGGTCCAAATATGATGTGCCGTTTTGTGTAGTTTCCTTCAAATCTAGTGAAGGTGTTTATTAGCCTACACTCCCTCGTTTATATAGAGATTAACCACAGCGAGAAGATCGTCTAGGATTCGTCCTAGAATCCTCCGTATTCTAGCCTGAATGCGAGGTGACGAGGGAGGCTTTCATGTGAAGTCATATTGTTGCTTTTAGTCGTTAGACGTGGTCAATTTTTTTCACCTCTTACATATCTCAGCAATGGGATATGAGACGTCTTAATGTTTATGGGATATGGTTGTTCTTTTACGGGGAAGGCTAAAAGGTATACGAAATGGATCCCAGTCTCAATAATTTCTCTATATCGGGAGAGTTAAAAATGGCGTTGTTATTTTTATATACGGGAAATGATACCATTGTGCTAATAGAAGTCCCTCTTTCGAAAAGGATGCATGAAAAAGGCCTTAACATTAATGTTGTAGTGTTAGCGTTAGATTTTTGGTATGTGCTTTAGAATAGGTTAACCAGAAGACTATACTGTGAAGCCATGTGGCTATGTCAGTATGTCGGCACCTCTTCCCACTTTCCTTAAATGTGTTGTAATTTTTACCTGTATATGGCGAGATTCTGCCGGTGGACGTTTCGTCCTCGAGGCCCGCCCCCTGTACAGACCTTTTGGTCTTTGATATATGTTGGCATTGTGGGAAGTTCATGCTGGGTCGACATCGGGTTTTACAGACTAGTCTTTTGTGTTAAATGCCGCTATGTTCATCTGACGACGATACAGCTCACCAATCGCCAGTGTACGAGTTGTCACAGCGACACAGCTCACGAATTACCAAGATACGAGTTGTCAGAGCATTTCCATCATAGCTCTATAGATTTGTATCTAATACCGCTTATGCCGGTGCTAGGGGCCTTGTGGTCATATCATCCAAGTTGCCACATGAACAGGTACAATAAAAGCGTACCTGAGACACAACACATGCCATTAATCGTTAGATTCTTGGTATGTACTTTAGAATACGTTAACCAGAAGACTATACATGTGGCTCTGTCAGTATGTCGGCACCTTTTCCCGCTTCTCTTATATGTGTTGTAATCTCCCATTTTGGAGAAGGTCCATATCTAGAAAGGGCCGGTGAACGTCTCGGTTACCGCTGTATATAACCGGTGATACTCCGGAGGATGGAGGTTGCCCACGGCTGTACCTGTGGACGGCAGTGACATATCACCGACAACTGCAGTGATCTGCTCTTGTTGTCGCCGTTGTTGTTGCTGTTGTACGCCGGTGGTGGTGGTATTGCCGGCTTGCGTGTACCGGACACCCCATGCGGGATTCCTCTTCACGGGTCACAAACTGCGGTATCCTATTACAGACTCTTCATTGTCGATTGCCCGGGAGAGCAGAAAATAAAATCAATATATCTGCGGTCGACGTTGTTGTTGTAGATCGACCTGCCACACCCCGTTTTTGGACATCCATGGTTTCAGCGTCTGCTTCTGCCGCCGCTTCATCATTGGTTGCTCTTGTTTGTCTTCTGCCATCACGTCTTCTTACGCCAAAAGATTTGTGAATTTGGATAATATTTGAGCAGGAACCTCCACTTTATACAGGCAAATCAGATTTGGTTCAAGTTGGTTCTGCGTTTTGACCTCAATGGGCGGTAATCCAATATGCTCTTCCATGTGATTTTTAATTCTTTACGTCAGAAAAGCGGTGAACATGATGTTTCTTACAATACGAAATCTTAATTATTACACACGTCAACACCTGTCATATATCTGCAGTCTAATTCCACAAAAGACAAATCAGGGGTGCGGGTGTAATTAAAAAAACCTCATGATAATCATAACTGTAATGAATGATAAATTGGTATGGATTATTTTGAATGCATAATAAGTTTACTCGACTTAGAATTTGTTTGAATTCTTTACGCTTCGATTGCAAATAAATATTTTATTCTATATGGTTTAGACACGTTACGAACCGAATTGACCCAAAAGCCACTGGAAAAGTGACGTCACTAATTTCTCTTAAAATCGCTTAAGCCACAATCGTATATATGTTTTAATCTGGCAAGTTTATCTCGTATTTCCCATCAATATGTGATAACACCTACGAAAAAGAAGCTTATCGTTTTATTTAGCCCTTGAAGCAGCGTACACGCGGCGCAGAGGTAACAGCCTAAGCCTGTATACGGTAGGTGAATTTCACTCTTACGTTGGTAATAGCGTTCTAAGTGATAGGCCTTAGGTACTGTGTTAAACTGGTATGAATCAATCGGGAATTAGTTTTGTGAGTGTAGTTTTGTGACTTTTAAATATGGTGGAGAATGAAACGCTTGGTCGGCGTCGGAGCTCACAGGTATTTGTTCAGAATACGAGCTTGCATTCAATTAAATCTCCCTCGTTTGGGCCATTTTTAACTATCTGTCGGGCACATAGCCCTGTCTAGTCATCTTTTGGATAAGGATGAATTATTACATCATGACTGACATATTTTATCTGGCACCGCTCAAGCCGGTGCTAGGGGCCGTGCTGTCCTGTCAATATGTCCACATGGGCAGTTACAATGAGGGCGTGAATGGGATACAAATACCACAGGGATCACTTTTGGTTCTTGTGGTGTTTTAGAAATAAGCAGTCACTATTTATCTGTTGGGTCATATGATTTCTTGTCAGTACGCCGGCATCGTTTTCCACCACCTTTCAATGTTGCGTTTAATTACATATTAATTACATATCGTGAATGGCATTTTACGCTGGTCCGATCAACATTAAACAGGGGATGGAGCGGAGGTGGGAATGCGGGGTACGGGTGATATACCGTACACTGGAGAAAGGGTTTAGGGAGGGAGAGAGGGATGTGCATGGACGGTCGTAGCTCCCTTCCCCATTATTGAAAAGTCTTTCGTGCAGATTTTCAACCAGGTGAATGCTGATCGGCTCTTCACTCGCAGTGGGCATAGCGCGTCTCCAAGTATGTGAGTAATATAGGTCTATGATTACCATTATACTTGCTACGGTATTCGGATTGTCAGAATTTTCACAGTAAATAGTTTCTCTCTCTATATATAAACGTGCACAAGTGGTTGGCATATAAGATTAATGAATTCATTTTCTGCGTTCATGGACAGTTAAGAAATAGGCATTCACACTGTTTTGCTTTTTTCGCTTCTCCTTGTGATCAAAACCCCTATCGCATTTCAGTGGCTGCGCTTAAGCCACAAGCCACAATCGTTGTCGAAACCGAGCTCACCACAGAGGATTCTAGAAATGAGCTGCCCTTAGTAGATGGGAAAGGAGGTGAAGATGAAGATTAGTTCTACACCTGTACATTCTAATGGTAACTCGAACTTCACCACAGATGATGATGTGTGTGCTAAGCTCACCAACGATGATGTTAGAAATGAGCTACCCTCAGTAGATGCACCTGTGCATTCTGGTGGTGACTTGAACTTCACCACAGATGAAAATTGTTGTTACTGAGCTCACCAGAGATGATGCTAGAAATGAGCTGCCCTCAGTGGATGAAGAAGGTGAAGATGAAGATTTTGGTTTTATTTCTGAAGCGGATACACCTGTGAACTTCGCTCCCGATGATGATGTGTTCACTCGTGATGAAGCTAGCAATGAGATACTCATGGAAGATGAAAATCAAGGTGAAGAAGAAGTTGATAACTCCATTCTCAACACAGATACACCTATAAACCTCTCCTCAGACAAAAACGCGGTCGTTGAGCACATGGATCAATCTTGTGATAATAAGCGACCCGACAAGACTTCCTCAAACCAGAGGTCGAAAAAGAAATGTGAACAGAAGAGAGAACAAGAAATTTATAGAAATAAAGACAAAGATATGCAGCAGTTGCGAGAAGAACAGAAAAAAGAACAGAAAAGCCAGAGGAGAAGATCTTTAATTAAACGTTCATAATGGCTAAGTTGACACTCTATTTGCTAGTGTGTGTACTCTTGTGTGTTATTTCTTCATATAGACTAAAAATGGCTCAGTTCCCAACCCTCCTCCAATGGAACTGCAGAGGAGTTTGACCAAATTTACATGAGCTTTAGTTGTCAACTTAGGATTATGAATCCTTAGCTCTCTGTTTAAATGAAACTTTTCTCAAAGAAGCAGATAAAAATAAATTTGAATTACGGCAATATACACCATATCATTCCTATGCTTTGCAAGAGCATGGAAGGCTACAGACGGCTCTTCAATACTTGTTAAAATGGGTGTTTTGCATAGTCCTACTGATTTGAAGACAGATTTACAAACTGTAGCAGTTCGCCTTACTTTGAATTCTGTATTCACATTATGCACGGTGTACATATCTTCATCTGGAGGTCTCTGTCTTAGTGAACTTCAGAATCTTTACGATCAGCTCCCTAAACCTTGTTTATTGATGGGTGATTTTAGCGGCCGTAGTAAGTTTTGCGATAAAGAAAGAAAATTGTAAAGGAAAAGATTTTATATCAAATAATTCTTTGTGTATTTTTAATGATGGTTCTTATACACATTTTTATTCATCTATTCAGCTTTAGATATCCCACTTTGCAACCATCCTATACTCGAAGAATTTTCTTGGTCTGTTCATGATGACCTTTGTGGAAGTGATCACTTTCCCGCTGTTTTAAAAGCTGTTCATTCAGCTGATGACCCCCCCCCCCCTTTAACAAGGTATAATTTCAAGAAAGCAAATTGGTCAGAATTTGAAAAGCTTTGCTCACAGGAACTAAAGCAGTTTCTTTTGCTGATGTTTCAGATCCTATACAGTTATTCTCAGATATACTGATTGAAATTGCTAACCAAACCATACCCACATCTTCAGGAGTTGCACACATTGAAAAATCCATGGTTTAATGCTGACTGCAAAGAAGCAAGGAAACGTAGGAAGAAAGCTGAACGGTGTTTCCGCCGAAATCCAAATTCTGAAAATTTGAAAGATCTCAGAGTAACTAGAGCTAAAGCCCGTAGAACCATGAAACAGAACAAACGCGATTCTTGGAAATATTATGTTTCTAAGATCAATACACACACTCCTATTACAAAAGTTTGGAATATGATCCAAAGAATAAAAGGTAAAAGCTCCAAATATAGTGTTCATCATCTCAACGATGGAAATGAGGTGTTAACTAACAGAGTAGAGATTGCAAATAAGCTAGGCGAAACAACTGCCAAAAATTATTCGTCAGATAATTATGTACCTAAATTTCAAAGTTTCCAGAAAAGAGAAGAGAAAAATGTAATTAAATTCCCCTCCGGTAACCATGAACGCTATAACGCTATGTTTACAATTGAGGAACTTCATGATTCTCTCTCGAAAGCTAATGATTCTGCTGCAGGCCCTGATAATATTCATTATCAACTTTTGAAACATCTACCGGAATCTTCTCTAGAAATTCTATTACGCATATTCAACATACTTTGGACAAGAGAAGACTTTCCACTGTCATGGCGTAATGCCATCGTAAGCCTGGCCGTAACCATACAGACCCCGGTAATTATCGTCCGATTTCACTGACTAGCTGTGTTTGTAAAACAATGGAACGCATGATAAATGATCGCCTTGTTTGGTACCTAGAAACTGAAAAGAAACTTACAGATAGTCAAGCTGGTTTCCGTAAAAATAGAAGTACCATTGACAATTTAGTCAGATTAGATTCCTATGTCAAGAATGCTTTCGCCGAGAATGAACATGTAGTTTCCATCTTTTTTTGGTTTAGAAAAAGCCTATTATACTACATCGAAATACGGGATTCTAAAAGACCTTCATACTATGAGATTAAAGGGCCGTTCACCTATTTTCATATCCAACTTTTGAATGATAGACAATTCCAAGTTCGATTGGATACAACCATGTGTGATCATTTCGATCAAGATCAGGGTGTCCCACAGGGCAGTATTTGTGTACTACTCTGTTTGGTATCAAGATCAACAGCTTAGCGGAAGTTTTGAATAAATCAATAGATGGTTCACTCTTTGTAGACGATTTCAACATTTCGTGCAGTGGAAAAAGTATACACAATATTGAGAGAACATTACAACTTTGTCTAAATGGAATTCAGAAATGGTGTCTAGAAAATGGCTTCAAATTCTCCAGAGTTAAAACAAATTGTATACACTTTTGCAGAAAATATTTCCAGCACAAAGATCCAGTACTAACATTAGATGGAACTGAGATCAAAGTGGTACAAGAGGTAAAATTCTTAGGAATGTTGTTTGACCACCGACTAACATTCAAATCGCATATAAACTGCTTGAAAGCTAAGTGCACGAAAGCTCTTGATTTGTTGAAGGTAGTTGCTAATTATAAGTGGGGAGGAGATCAGCAAACACTTCTCCATTTATATCGATCACTTGTTCGTTCCAAACGTGATTATGGCTCTATTGTTTACAACGGTGCAAGCAAGTCAAACTTGGCAAAGCTAGATCCTATTCTCCATCAAGGACTAAGACTTTGCCTTGGAGCGTTCAGAACATCCCCTAAAGAAAGCTTATATGTCGAAGCAGATGAATTTCCTTTAGAACTAAAGAATTAAACTATCACTGCAATATATCACATAAGTGCGATCAAATCAATCGAATCCTGCATATACCTGTATTTTCAAACCTCAGTTCGTGGATCTTTATTTGAAGAAACCCACCATTATTCCACCACTTGGAATTTGTATGAAACCACACATTGTAGCAGCTGGTATTAAACTTAGTCAAATATTACCTAACAAGCTCATACCAATTCCAACATGGCAGTTAGCTCAACCAGAAGTAGATATTTCTCTAACGAAATATAAAAAAGCAGACACGAGCCAGCTCTTGTATACACAAGAATTTGGTCTACTGAGAGAAAAATATAGATCGCATCAGGCTATTTATACAGATGGTGCTAAAGATGATGAGAGAGTAGTATGTGCTACTATCTTTAGTTCCAAAACTAAAACCTGTCGACTACCAGGTAAAAGTTCGATATTCACTGCAGAAGCAAAAGCTATATTGTTGGCTTTAGAAGTTATTGGTTCCACTAAAAGTAAAAAGATATGTCATATTCTCAGATTCACTGTCATGCCTCCAAGCGATTAAAAGTGGAACTTCGACTCATTCCACTATCTTGAGTATTCTACAACTACATGACTGTAGATTTGATCAACAGATTGATATTGTGTTCTGTTGGTTGCCTAGTTACGTTGGCATCAAGGGTAATACTGAAGCTGATAGGATGGCTAAGGCAGCCCTAGATGAGATTGATCCTGTTGGAATCCCATATAGCGATTTCAGGTCCTCTATCTGTACTTATGTGAGACGGCTGTTTCAATCTTTATGAGATGCCATGAATAATAACAAACTTCATGAGTTCAAAAAAACTGTAGGCTATACTCATCTGAACAGCCGGAAACGTTTCATGATCAGGCGATGTAGAATCGGCCATACACGATTAACTCACGACCATTTACTAAAAAAGGGCCAGCCCCAAGATGTGTTCCATGCCATGATGATCTCACGGTGAAACACATTCTTATCGAATGCATAGATTTTAAGATTGTAAGAGATGCTTTTTATCGAGCGATTACTTTGGAAGATCTTTTTGGTCGGGTGAGGGAGGATTGCATCTTGGGTTATTTGAGAGAAATCGGGCTGTTACACAAGTTTTAATGTGTGTATGTTTTAATGCGTTGGATTACTAAGTTAGTGACTTGAGTACTTTGAATTTTGTTTGATCGTCGGTATATAGCTGAAATATTGCTGAACGCGACATTAAACCTTAATTCTCTCTCTCTCTTCCTATACCGTCTAGATGTTATTCCCCTGATTTTCCATCTTGGTTTACCTAGACTGATCTCATCGTACTAAAATCTGTATTGGACACCTAAACTGCATAATGCACTATAGGGGGTTATTTATTAATTTATTAGCTCCAAGAATATACGATAATTCTGTCAACCATATTGGAAAGATTTCTGGGTGTAATACCTTGTGCTCTTTCCAAAAACACTAGCGATATGCAAGAGGTATGCAGCGAGCGATATGCAGAGGATGCATCCCAAGCGTAAAAATACGCTAAAACAACGAATATTCCTTAGCATATTACGAAATAGTCATCAGCATGTTTTTCATAAACATTAGGAATTTTCCTTGGCGCTACACTCGGAGAATGTTTTGTTACTCGATAAGGATTCATTATATTTTATATTGGTTTATCCACTTGGAAAGTGTCGACGCTGCTCATACTATACTAATAGTCCGTATCAGTTCATAACTATCTTTTGTTTATGTCAAAGCACTTTGTAGTGCCAAGTAAATAGAACATACTCAATGAGTTGAATCTGTCTTGAATATTTTTTTTTAATTTCATTTAGGCGTAATCCGCCTAGAATTGTAAATAGAATAACACGAAGTGGCGACGAGAGAAATCAAGAACATTTATATAATGAGGTAGGAGGGATCCGCTAGTCTGGCATTGACGCCAACTACTCAGAGTGATTAATAATCACTGCAAGATTGCATTGCCGTTGGCATTGACATGAGTTCATCCAATTGTTTATCCATGACCCGATCATTGACATGAAGCTTCCGTGTCCGCGCAGTAGTTCCAACGTCCTACGATCGACGAGCAACCTGTTGTCTTTATTTAGAGTATCGTGAATGATATTTACAGCTATTACACTCAAAGGTATTTCGAAACCAAAACAAGAACAAAAATAAAACATCTTGGGAGTATTACAGACCCATGACGTCATAGTCAGAAAAATTGGGCCTGGGCCAGAACCGACCAGCCTGCAAACATTAGAGAGCGAGTGTTTGATGGGATAGAACATTACAAACATATAATTCAGTTAACCCTGGTGTGATAATACACCAGGGCCTTACAGACGACTTTTGTGTTAAATGCCGTCATTTTCATCTGACGATGATACAGTTCACCAATCCCCAGTGTACGACCAATATACGAGTTGTCAGAGCATTTCCATCATAGCTCTATAGATTTGTATGTAATACCGCTTATGCCTGTGCTAGGGGCCATGTGGTCATGTCATCCAAGTTGCCACATGAACAGGTACAATAAAAGCGTACCCGAGATACAACACATATCACGAATCGTTAGAGTCTTGGTATGTGCTTTGGAATAGGTTAACCAGCAGACTATACTGAGAAGACATGTGACTGTCAGTATGTCAGCACCTCTTCCCACTTTCCTTATATGTGCTGTAATTTTTACCTGTATATGTCGAGATTCTGCTGGTGGACGTTTCGTCCCCGAGGCCCGCCCCCTGTACAGACCTTTTGGTCTATAGATATATGTTGGCATTTGTGGGAAGTTGATGCTTGGTCGAAATCGGGCCTCACAGACTAGACTTTTGTGTTAAATGCCGTCATTTTCATCTGACGGCGATACAGCTCACCAATCTCCACAGCGACACAGTTCACCAATTATCAATATACGAGTTGTCAGAGCATTTCCATCATAGCCCTCTAGATTTGTATCTAAAACCGCTTATGCCGGTGCTAGGGGCCGTGTGGTCATGTCATCCAATTTGCCACATGAACAGGTACAATAAAAGCGTACCTGAGATACAACACATATCTCGAATCGTTAGATTCTTGGTATGTGCATTAGAATAGGTTAGGGATCGTCTCCATCCAACGTTCGTTTGCTAGACGTTTTAAACGATGGGAAAAACGTTCATGCAAACGATGGGTGTATGAGTTGATCGTTTTTTTAAAAACGTCTACCAAAGAAAGACGATCGCCGGAAATCTCCGGCAACCTACGGTAAAGGTGTCAGTCGTATTTTCACACCTCGAACAAAGGTGCAGACGTTTTCTAGCAAACGACGGGAAGTCTCCTGGCAAACGATCGTCTCGAAAGTAGTCCCGCTTTCATAGTCGCAAAAACAACAACATCGGCCGTGTCGATTGCGTCCGTGAAAAAAGGGTTATGAGAATGGAACACAAATTAATATTGTTTTCTATTCCAGAATTGCAACACGTGTGCTGCTTGACAATATATTAGAATCGATTACGGTGTAATTCGTAAATAAACAAAATGTTATGAACCCATGATATCGTTTTATGAACGTGCGATTCGAATCTTATCTATTTTGCAGAATACGGGTTTTCGCAATTTTGGACTGCGGCTTTCAAAAAAGTCACTCCTAGCTTTAGGGAGCGTGTCAAAAGTTTTGATGTTCAAACTGAAAGAATGTGTCAGAAAATGAACACGTACTCGTTTACGAACATTTACTATAAAAAGAGCCAGCCCCAAGGTGTATTCCATGCCATGAAGACCTCACGGTGAAACATATTCTTATCGAATGCATAGATTTTAAGATTGTGAGAGATGCTTTTTATCGAGCTACTACTTTGGAAGATCTTTTTAGTCGGGTGAGGGAGGATTGCATCTTGGGTTATTTGAGAGAAATCGGTTTATAAAAATAAGTTGTAATGTGTGTATGTTTTAATGCGTTGGATTACTAAGTTAATGACTTGAGTACTTAGAATTTTGTTTGATCGTCGCTATATAGCTGAAATATTGCTGAACGCGACATTAAACCTTAATTCTCTCTCTCTCTCTCTCTTTCTCCCAGCAAACGAACGTCATTCAGAAAATGAACACTACCCCGTCAGAAAAAGGAGCGTCAGAAAAAGAATGTTCTTTTTTGAGCTTTCAAATTAGTATGGCTTATTGATAGTCGTCAGAATTAGCTGAAGGGCTCACAGTACAGCTATCGTGTCGACTCTCATTAGAACGAAAAAGAAGAAAAAACACTCAAATTACAAGCGTCTAGTCCGTCATCCATAATTCAGCCGTCGTCCATTAGAGAATATCCGCGTCCATAATCCAAAGACCTATTCCATATTCCATATAACAGTATTAGCACCAAATTCAAAAAGACAATCATAGTATACATAAACATAGGCAGCACTTTTGAGACTTCACTGTATTTATTTTGCATGAGCTTTCGTGTTGTTTTTTTTGACGAAAATGAGAAGAACTATATATAATATAAAACTTCGACTCGGTTTTGTCGTTTCGGAGCAGCAGAGAAAAGTTCACTGGGGGGGGGGGGCACATTCACATTATTATTTTAAGTAACAAATTTGAGAGATCTTCAATGTTAATATATTTGTTTCTCGTATATGCTAAACTCCTCGCTGTCCCCCATTGACCTGCCCTCTATTGATCGTGTGTGAGGCACTTGGGCCGTCTACACAGGAGGCCCTGAAAGGGAGCAGAATGTCGGGTGACGTTCCCGGGGATATCAAGTTGTAACGTATGTGCTAGTGAATTGCATCAGATTTCTTCACAGCAACTGAATTCTTCGAATGGGAAAAGCAAGATGCGATAGATCCCATGTACATTCGCATACGTCTTTTTCTGCACACCATCCTTGATTTTCCTGGCAGGCCGTATTACTGGCACAACAGCATTTGAAACCTCTGTATAACATCATCGTTTCAATTTATTACACACCTTGCGGTATTCTATATGCTATTCGTTATATTTTCAGTTGAAGCGGACAATAGTCAACCGACCATTATTTGACGTCAAAAATGTGCCATCACGAAAAGCCTTTTGGACAGATGTACATATAACGTTGATTTTATTATCGTATTTTGATCAATAAAGCTCAATAAACGATTCACTTAGATTTCTCTGAAGAATCACATATTCGATAAGAAATTTGGACTACATTTCTCGAACAATACTTGTTTGTGCATGACAACGTATCGACAAGCCTGGAAGATCACAAACAATGGTGAAAGGGTTTCTCTTTTTTCTTTCAGAACATCAGGTGATGTATTTAGGCAGACCCCCCTATGTGGTAAGTATATTTCACCGTAAACACACCTACAGAATTACGATGCTCGGTCCGACTCATCCTGATTTCTTCATCAGGTTCTCTGATTCTTCTCCCTTCTGATGATACTTACCATACAGGATAATTATCTAATAACATACACGAGAAAGAGGCAGTATTATTATTATTATTATTGAAGTCCACTGTATATGAAACAAAACTTGAAACGATTGATGTGTTCACATCGCACGACGTAATAATATAACCCCTCAGTGCCCTTCAATTTCCAACTGAAACACAATTCGACAGGAATGGCATTGGCTGCAGCTCTCCTTTGATATTTAAATTGCCAATGGCTACATTGTTTTGAGTCCTGACTCCTCTCATCAATGTAGCAATCTGTGTTCACATTTACCTGGAGGTGTGGGATAGTTTGCAAATGAAGTGTTTAGTTTATTTTTAGCATGTCCAGCTGCAAAGTTATTTTAATAGTATTGCCACGCTTCACAGCTTGTCCTTCAGATAACAATACATGAAATTGAAGAACCTAAAGTCGGGATAGGGGTGAACGGGATGTTTCAGTTACCTAGAGAGAATCTGGACTGCATGAAATCTAGAGTGAAATAGGAGAGTTCACGTAAGATAAAAGTAACGCAGGGACTTAGCCCTTGTCTACAAGATAAAGTATCCTTGTCACTCATGTCCTACAACACATGCAGTAGCTTGTTATATTTTCAATATAGTATGTGCGAAATTCTACTGGAAATATATAGGGAAGGTAAATCATAACATATATAAATGAATACTAAAACGTATTCTCATATACGGTTAGTGTACGTTCATGCGCATAAAAAGGGAAATGAAAACCGGATATAAAATATGTAAATTATATATTTATTATTCAACACAGAATTGAGTTAAGAAATTTAACAATGTGATTGGGGAAAGGTTGTAATAATAGGCGTTGTCTGTTACCCAATTGCCGTTTTCATGTCCAGTACATGTAAAAGTTTGATCATTTTAAAAAATAGCACCGTCTCCTGTCCGTATATCCAAGTTCAAGTTACCATAGATAAGACCAATATCTTGAATCAAAAAAAAGTTTCCTCCATCTGCATTTTGAGTTTAAAAGTATAAAATGAAAGACACTTGTCGCTTTTTATTTAATAATGTCTTTGAAATAGATAATTCCTTCAGCAATACTTAACGTGAAATTCCATTTGAATCATGGTAGTAATAAAGCAAATCTCGGATGTCCCGTGGATGCCATCTCCGGAAGTAACTCTTGCGTACTTCTTGGCTTGAAATTCAAGCTGTGTATAGACCAATAGAACAGACGAAAATGCTGATAACTTTACTATTATTATGGCTAGACAATAAACTGACAGCTTGGCAATATACACATTAGTACTTGATTCTTACCTTTATGCTCATCGGAAATTAGTTTCTGTCACGTATAGTCCTGCTGGATATAGATATGGGATTTTATTGCACGATCATACGTTTACTGGTAAGAATCTTACAACAAAAAGAAATATGTGCTGTACGAAGAATGTTGTCTGGAGAAAAGGCGGTGATTCCTCTGTTTCAGAGTGACCATGAAGCAAAGAATCCTGCAATGTAGAATAACAAAAGTGTGTTAAGTTGACCAGAATTAATAAGTGACATAACATAAATTACAAGCGTCTGGTCCGTCATTCATAATTCAGCCGTCGTCCATTAGAGAATATCCGCGTCCATAATCCAAAGACCTATTCCATATTCCATATAACAGTATTAGCACCAAATTCAAAAAGACAATTATAGTATACATAAACATAGGCTTGTTTCCTGCAAGAGAGAAGCGGTCAACAGTTTTCAATGATGCCGGCAAGACATGATGTTCCAAAAATATCAAATCCGTATCGCTGATCAGTATTCTTAATCCATAATATTCGTTGTAAAGTAATCTAAATAATGATGTATCTCAGTCACGCTTTGATTGTGACTGTTCATATGAGTACCATGAGGATCTTGAAGTACACGGGTTCATACGGCCCCTAGCTCCGGGTCAAGCGGAATTAGACACAAGTTACGAAACGTAACGCCATAGATCTTGCACGCTACGCTCGTATTTTGCTATCAGCATGCGATATGTATCGCCAAATTTGAGAAACTTTGAGTGTATGCGCTTGGTGGTGTAGCCCTGTTTTATAAGTTTCTGCAACAATGTTTTGTGACGTTGATTAAAATCGTCACATTTAACACAGGATCTAGCAAATGCTACTAGGCGTGATATGTATACGCCATATGCAGTTCCCACTGGAATATTACTGTCCAGAAAGGGATAGTTTACGATGTCGAAATTGTAATCATCTCTTTTGTCATACAGTCGACGAGAGGGAAGGCCCGCTTCATTTTTATAGAGATATAGGTCTAAATATGATGTGCCTATAGGGTTATCTGTAGTTTCCTTCAAATCCAGTGAAGGTGGATATATATCCTTCACTGCGTCATTTATATAGCGATTATCCACAGCGAGAAGATCGTCTATATGTAGCGTTTGGTGAATGAGAAGGAACGGGCTTTGAATGGATCGGTTTTTGAAAGCGCCTGCATATAGTCATATTCATAAGAGAACATATATAGGTCAGCCAATAGGGGTGCACAATTAGTACCCATTGGAATACCTATATGCTGTTGATATATTGTGTTGCCAAATTTCACATAGATATTTTTAATGAGAAATTCAAGCAACTCTATAAACAAGGAAACATCCCATGCATGATATCTCTTGTATGTAATAGAGCTAAAGAATGCTTTATGGCTTCCGACATTAATATTTCTACGATCAGTTTTCTTGAACACAGATACTATTAATGAACTTAGACGGTCAATAAGGTCATGATGAGTGATTGTGGTATAGAGAGTCGAGAAATCCCATGTGGATACATGTCTATACGGTATGTGACCTTTAGCATCAAGTTCTTCCGTAAGACATTTTGAGTTTTTCAATATCCACATACATTCAACGCCAGAGTTCTTAGAAATAGTGGCGCAATACCTTTCCCAAATGCTTTTACCTCCTGAAGGGCCCTCGTCAATAGGGTTGAAAGAAGCTTGGTGGTGCAGCTTCTAGAACCAGCTATGAATCTAGCTTTGTATGGTGATTTATGCATTTTGGGAGTCCAGTATAGTTTTGGTATATCGTTATGTTTGGTTGGAAGACAAATACCTCTTACCTTGAGAAACGTTTTGTGATTGTTAAATAAATCTTCCAGAGTAAATGCAGTTTGAGAGTAAGTAGACGTATTTGATGCCGATATGTTTACACCGAATTCTTCAACCAGCACCTGGTAATAGTAATATTTACATATGAATATTATATTATTTGAAGCTTTGTCTGCTGGGACTATGACGAATTTACTCTGGAGATTTGCTAGAACTTCTTGCGAATTGGGGCTTCTCAGTACTTGTTTTGCTTGGGGAAGGGTACTTCTGTCAATATGGCGGATTGTTTCAACGACCTTGCTCTTGGTGAGGTCCAGCCAATCGAGTACTGTAGGTTCAACTTTTTCTCGCTTAGACCAATCAATAACGTACTGTTCCAAAGCAGACAGGACTATCTTCTGGTCGGCCTTCAGATTTATATTTCTCGGCTCTTTATATTTAGGTCCCTTCATCAGGAGTAAACTTAGGTCCTTATCACTCACCACATCAAGGTCACCAGTCACAACATGTTTGCATGGTGTACAGATAAAGTTCGACGATTCACAATCACAACTATAGCCCCCCAACGTGTATAAGTTCCAGTCAAACTCCTTGACAGCATTAGAGTAATTGAATATTTTGGTGGCTATAATCATAACATTATAACAGACACCGATAATCAAATATCTGGATCTGTTACGGTACAGTCTCATATAAACGACAGGTGGTCAACAAAATACATCGGTCTCAGCGCATTGCCGAGAAAATCAGTTCAATCAAAAACATTAAAAGTGCTTGAATGAAGATTCATTGGAAATCCAGACTTCCACTTTCTCTCAAGTAGCGATGTCCAAAATCGCTTATCAGGACCACTCAATTTTCTCTCATGAAAATTCTTCTTTCATGGCACCCACCAAAGTACAGAGAAACTTCCTGGATAGTTTTAATGTATTCGACTTGTGAATTAAAGGATCGTGAATATAGCGTTTTCCTCTATAATGCGGTATTTCACCATGAACGTTTCGACAGACACGTGTTCTACACCGCTCAATATTTTCCCGCCAAGCGGAAGCAGTCCGAAATCGACTTTTCTATGCTGTGGATAAACGGCAGCCTGAAGGGTAGGCCACGTGCGTATACTTGTGCACTCCCTGACCGTTTACAGCCTGTTTTATCGGACGGACACGTAGAATAAACGGCGATGTTTCTAAAATATTAAAGCTAAACGCGTGTGTTCATGACACAAGATTTTTCCTATGGACTCCAGTTACGGGAAATTCAAAGTTTACTGGCCAAATAACGGAAGAAACCTTTCCATTCTTTGGCTTATTTCACGTCAAAGATAGTCGATTTGCCGGGAATGTTTGGCGATTTATCGACACTAAAGCACTATCCTTGAAAACACATTCATAAAATTAAAAAAAATCTAAATACATTTTTTTTCATCTCGAGTATCACAGGATTATCAAAATATAAATATCATTTCTGTCTCTACAGCTCTTTTCATGTGATATTTACCGGGAAAAGTGTAACACGATTTGCCAGTGAGGTATTGAAAACGCGCTACCCGCAAATCTTGTTACGGGATTTCCGGTAAACATTATAAGAAAACGGCTGAAGATACAAAAATGATATAATAGTTTCATGGTCCTATAATACTCGCGATGAAAAATATTTATTTAGACTTCTATTGTATCCGTGCGTTTTCAAGGAAACTGATCCAAACCTTTTTTTTCCCCGTAAACTTTTCCGTATCGCCCTGAATAACAAAAAAATATTTATCAACCTAAATATTTTTGAAACGGGTATCTCTTCAAGTTTAATAGTAACTGCACAGAATTCAGATCAGTAAGATATCGGCCGAGTTATCTGTTGATTAAATTTTCCGGCCTATTCAAAGAAAATTCTCACACCGTGCATACATGGAGAGGGTGTTAAAATATTCAGTTTTATTTACGTACGTAATACTTCCATTATCATAGCTAGATGATTGCCATTTTTACAGATCAATTTTACACACAGAAAGCGACTTCCCGTAATCACAACCTTTAAAACAAACGCGGAAGGCAGTTAAAGTGTCATTTATTTCCCCAGTATTAACCCCATTTTCACATTCGTTGAGATTGCTATATTTTGTTCCACGCGTCCGCAGTTGAGAGCTAAGGCATGGCCTGTTCACTCAGTGTGTATTTATGCGCAGCTGAACACGTGCGACCGTCTTTTGTCAGCTGACACTCGTTTTCTTTCAAACGACGACGTTTTCTACCGAACGACAGCGGCACTTTCGGCAGTCTTCGGTGATGGTTTTTTTGATCGTTTGCTACACCAAAAAAACGATGGTGCAAACGATGGGTGTAGTAGCTGAACGTTTTTTTCCATCGTTTAAAACGTCTTAAGAGCAAACGCTGGATGGATACAGTCCCTTAACCAGCAGACTATGCTGTGAATAATAGAGAAGAAAAGCAACTCCGAGTAGGGATGACAATTTCATTCTGTATATTTCGCTATTAGTTATAGCATCTTCAGCAGTGAACAAAACTCGGAGTTGCTTTTCTTCTCTATTATTGGAAAATCATCAGTGGTTCCAATGGATTATGCTGTGAAGCCATGTGACTCTGTCAGTATGTAGGCACCGCTTCCCACTGCCCTTATATGTTTTGTAATATGCAAAACCGCTGAATACAACAGACACGGCGAAACGCTTATGAACTTTGTCAAGTTTTGGTACACAGTATCAAGTGTAACGAGGAATTATTTCAAAGTCTCACTTCGGTAGCATTTAAAGAGCAATCCATGCTGTCATGTTTGTTGTTATTTCCAAAATAACCAGCTTTGATGAGAAAATATTTCACTTTAACCATGCGCACATGGGGTATAGCAAGTCAATATTTCTTTTACTGAACTCAATACCTTGGAAATTATTTCAACAGATGACCACTAATCGTCATTATATCTCGCTGAAAAATAAGATTTGGAGGTATTTCTGGGATAAAGTGAGATCTTGAGTTCCGAACAGTTCACGAATGTTTTCAAACTAATATTATTCAAATATTCATCCGATTCGAATTAATATTGCATCACTCAGCCTGTATTATATGTGTGAGAAGTCACAATCTGCTGTGATTTGTTATTTTTAAGTTACTGGATCTTTTTTAACAATGATAGATATCTGTTAAGAAGAAGAAGAGGAAAAACAACAACAATATCAGATTAGCTTCCCTCTAACTCCCTCTGTACCGGTAGGTTTGACAGTTCGAACCCGGATTCAGCTCTCATGAATATGAATGAAGCGAAATATGCTTATCATCATCTATGTAGTTTCAACGATGATAGTCCGCTTTCGAACAAGATGTAATATGATGCAAATATATCTCTAGAAATGTATTACTTTCGTATGCCAATGACAGGCAATCTATCGGTACAAGGTTTTCCTATATGGTACAGAGATGGTTAATGCACAATGGTTGCCGTAACACCGGATTCCTCAGTTTGATTGCACTAGGACTGCAACAACTATTGGTCCCAGATAGGAAAGATAGAGGCGGGCTTTTGATTTGTATTTGCCAGTATATTTCATTAATTGAAACAGAACGAATCAGAAACTGTTGACTAATTTGTGCCGCGTATTTGTAACTTAGAAGTGAGAAATGAAAATGAATCTATTCGTGACCAAGTGATTAATAAGTCTAGAAATTCACATCTTCGCGGATTTTTTTTACAGAAAATGGACAGGCCTAACCTCAGCTACTGCACATGAAAGAACACGAAGCTGCTGATTTGCAAGCCAAGTCGATGGGAAATAAAAGTTTGGTGGAAGTGAATTTGTCAAACCAAAACAGCACGAACAGCATGATTGTGATCACCCGTAGAAGGGTAATGGTTTCCGATGTGGAAAAAATGGTCATTTTGCACGAGACAAGGAATGTCCTGTACATAACATGACATGTGGCAAATGCGTTACATTTGTGCAACTTTATACAGGAGAAATCTGTCCATTGCAAATTAAGGCAAAAATCACACACAAGTCAAAAAGTCAGTCTATAAAATGTTGTAGAGAGCGACAGCGATTACGTGTTCAGTTTCACGAGATGACGGCGATGATGCAAGGGCTGATTTGTTAGTCGGCGGAGTTAAAATATCCAAGGTACTAATGGGTTCAGGGGAATCCTGCAATATCACTGACAAACATCTGTGGGGGGGGGGGGGGACTTGGAAATGCAGGGAATACAGTGTACAACAGAAAATGATATGACGACCGGGAAATTGTATTATCTGGCTAAAATAATTAAAGGCTTCACTAAAAAAAACTCGCGAACAAAGAAATCGCCAGGTCAGATGAAGGCATTTTATTTCCAACAGATATGAATGAAGACATAAAACATGCAAAACGGTGGACCTGGGGAGTGAAGATGAGTATCACAAACACAGAATATTGTATATTCTACAAGATGACGACTCTCCAACCCCTGATTACGGGCAAGGCGCTGGACCTCCTGTGTCACGTGAATAGTTTTAACTTTGTTAATACCGCCAAACTGGCCAAACTTTCAGTGTTGTCATATCCCACTTGAAACATGCTGCATCAGTATGGCAGACGGCGAAGTATTGTGATCAAAACAAATTTGAGGCTCCCATATGCCCTGGTCTGCAACAACATGTAGCTCTGCGTTTGCCTGGAACCGCCAGCATAGAGACATGCGAAGGGGAAGCAAGTGTTCTGCCGCTTATCTGCCATCACAGCTCCCGAGCTGGCGTTCCTGTTCCGCTTAAGCTCATGTTAGGGGCCGTGTGTATACTTCATAGTCTCCACATGAACAGCTGCAATAAAAGCGCGGCTGAGATACTAAGGCTACGTCCGAGAATCCACCGTATTCTCGGCTGTGAATGTGAGGTGCCGAGGGAAGTTTTCCTGCGAAGTCATATGGTTGTATTTTAGTCGCCAGAAGTCGTCAATTTTTCCCAACTCTTTCATATCGCTCCAATCGATCTCAGATGGCTTGACACATCCATCAAACTCATCCAGATGAACAGTAATGAGAAACTGAAACAACTGTGGCGAAACATACTCAGCTTCTCTACATACGCTGATATCAACTGTTCTCGAGAGATATTAAATGTTGTACCAGTACAAGTGCCAGAAAAGCCGAAAAATTGAGGCCACAGCTGATGGGTCGACCACATCACCCATATAGCCTGTAATAATATAATTGGATTGTTAACGTAGTATCACTAGACCATCACTGCCATAAAGGGGTGATGGGTACAGAGCTTTAATTTGGCGTGTCGGAATACATACAGAACTTCACATCTTGTCGCACATGCATCGTGCATTGTTCTCAGTAAAACAAATTTCGGCCCTGCATTAAAGCCGGCACGCCAAATCAAAGCACGATTTTTGTCTGTCTGTTTCGAGTCAAGTCATGATCGACAGTTGGACTTCAAAGGATTTTAGTTTTCACTAGGCATAGCAGGTGATTTTTAAATAAAATGTTTACATGTTAAAGCACAATTAAGATCTCCACAAATCAAGTACGATGTGATATAAAACAGCATATAACTTGTCATCATTGAATTTACGGAAGAGTCAAAGGTGTCTGGAATTGTCACCAGATTCTGTCAGGCGGTGGGCATTTTTGAAGATGGAATGGTGTAATATTTTCGCTGTTTTCGCCAATTTCGGCTATGAGTTGAATACTTCTGATATTGCATTTATGGAGCAGAATGTGAAACATAATCTATAAACATATATTTTTCACCTCTATATAAAACTTTGTGTTTATTACTAGGAGTAATAACAGTTGCCATTGTTATGAAGTATGAATGGATGCTTAGCTAAAATTATGAATATTCTCTCCCCAGTTTTTCAAACAGTCCAAAAAATTCTTCCAGTCACTTCCGGCACACTGTCTCCATTTTCAACTATGAATAAATTAATGAAATATGAATCAACTCACTGAAGAAATGCGCACCAACTTTTGACCTTGGGCACCACGACCAAGGCAACATCCATTCTATAAATAAAGTATGGTCACAAAGTCAAACTGATACTTCTGATGTCATTTCAATGCCTATTTTCACCCGTGTAGTTTATAACAATTGAGGGTTCAAACTGCATTCAATCTTACAATGCAACCAAGTGATGTTATGAGGCTCAAGGTCTATTCGTCACAACAAATATACGGAATCTCGTGCCATTTTTTAGTTTCGCACCAGAATAAGGTTTTGTGATGATGGATTCGGCAATATTTATGGGATTACAGTGAATGTCACATGAATGACTGATTCGCCTCCGGGGCAATGAGTCCGAAGCGGTTCAATTGAAGCAACCTCACCGAATGGAATGAGAAATCGAAACAGAAACCAAAATGGGGGTTAGTACTATGGGTAGCAAAGTCGTCTCTCTTCCTTGAATCAAAACAACCCTCCCATTTAGCTTATCTATATTGCGAAGAATGCATGTTTGGAATACAAGACCAGTTGGATTATGCTTACACTATATAGCCGACATAACAAGGGTTCATTACCAACCCTGAGGTATACGTAGTGTGAAAGTAAGTTGCTCCTTTGAATTAACATGACTAAAACTGCCTTGAAATAATACACGTTTGGATTTGAAATGAAAGGCAATACACTCAACATACCCACCCATCAAAAGGAAAGAGTATTGTCAGCGATACGGATTTGATATTTTTGGAACATCATGATGTCTTGCCGGCATCATTGAAAGCTGTTGACCGCTTCTCTCTTGCAGGAAACAAGCCTATGTTTATGTATACTATGATTGTCTTTTTGAATTTGGTGCTAATACTGTTATATGGAATATGGAATAGGCCTTTGGATTATGGACGCGGATATTCTCTAATGGACTACGGCTGAATTATGAATGACGGACCAGACGCTTGTAATTGTGACACAAGACCGAGTACTATAGTTTATCAGTAATCCAGACACAGTGGCCCACTATCCTTATATTGATACGAGGCAGTACTCCTACCATTATATCGACAGAGTTGTATTTATCATATACCTATGTATGCTAGGTAACAAATACAAAGGCATGTTTTCTTATTCCGTATCGCATTTCCCGTATCACATCCTCCGGAAAAAGAGGGACTACTTTCGCCTTGTCTATCTAGGTCGCATTGAGTCGCGCCACCTCTCGGGAAAACCCCTGCAACATATCCAAGTATATTGGACCACGGTCACTGTTTATCTGGTGTTCGTGGCCAAAAATTTAACAGTTATTTTTTTTTTTAGAAAGCACAATGCGATAAAGCCGATGTCCTCAAAAAACATACAAAGGGTCAGGTTTACAATGAAAATAACATTTATTTAATGCTAGGCCATGGCATAGGTCATGGGAATTCCCACACCAAGAAATTCCTTCAGCAATTCACACTTATCGAGTACAGCTCTTATCGGAAAACGAGAATTATCGCCAGAAAACTGTGTATATATTCAGACATTCGTTAATTATTATTCCCTGTTGACATTTTCCTGTTTGTTAGTATTGTACAATTTCATACACTGTACAATGGAGGATTCCTTTGCCAATTTTGACAGTGACACGAACAGTTCTTTTGAGCCGGCCACGAACGCCCCTTCCACCCCAAACAATTCGCCTTGCCGAATAACCCCGAGGAATGCCCCGTTCACACTTACAAGGAGTTCCGAATTTACAGGCCCCAGAAAATGTGTGCTCCTGATAGCCCATTTTATCTTGCCATACACTACCAGAGGAAAGCATCAAGCTCTGTCTGGTATAAATGTCAGCCACTGGGGGAAAATAAATTAGGGGAAATTATGAAAACAATAACAGGAAATGCTAACATACCTGGACGGAAAACCAATCACAGCGCCAGAAAATCGACAGCGACACGTCTTCTCCACGCTGGAGTACCACCGACAACAATTATGCAACTGACGGGGCACAAAAACGTTGCCAGTCTGAACAATTATGCTGTTGCCAGTCATGAACAACAGAAAGAGATGTCACATATTCTCGGTGTAACAGATACGGCAACTAATAAATCTCCGTGTCACGCTATCCCAAGTACCAGTAATGTCGACGATTCTCCGTGTGTCCCTGTCACTTCCGCCCCTTTGATACAAAGTTCGAACTCACTGACTGACCAAAACATTCCGATACGAATAAACCAGAATCTCCTGTCACAAACTCAGACGACCGCAGCGGGTATCTTTCACGGCGCCAACTTTCAGCACTGCACCCTGAATATAACGGTCTGCCAGTCTGCTGGATCGATCCCGTCAAATAATTTGACATAAATAATAACTAAAACGAATTATACTTTTCACTTTTGGTCGAAGACATCAATATATAAACTCTAAATGTTACAGAACGTTTCTGTCAGTTTCCACATGTTTGTCGCTTCCGGTAAAGTTTGAAAGTTACAGCGCGTATGAATTTACTTTTTGACCTAGTTATGAGGCTAGCTAAGAGAAACCTTGTTCTCATGTGAATATTGCGGTACATTCAATAATATATATAAATTCTGGTACTGTATGTAATGTTGAATTGAAGGTTATTTATAGTTATTATAGGTAATTTATTTCAACCAAAAATGAATTCTGTCTTCTTTCTGATTTTGATCATTGTTTCTGCTACACTGACTGTCAACTCGTTTCTGCATATAAAACTGGGGTAAGAATCGAGGCCTGTGCACTACCCTAGATTTGAATGCTGCATCATCCAACATAGTCCTGCGGAAATACCGCTAAATATGACCGACAAAGTTAATATAAATACAGGTATATGATAAAAAGGTTATCATGGTACTGTGTGTTCCGGGACGTCGTATCAGCTCTCGTGCTCTGAGGTCCGATCGCCGTATCGACCTCGCCCTGCGGGCTCGGTCGATACGGCGATCGGACCTCAGAGCACTCGAGCTGATACGACGTCCCGGAACACACAGTACCATGATAACCTCTATGTATTAAATACCAATCATTTGGGAAAACGCTATGGTATTAATAAAAGAATGCTTTAGTGATAATTTTAATCAGGTATCATATATGAGAAATTCGTCCCTGTAGACTCATCAGAAATACCAATAGGCCAGGAAGCACAGTTTGATCAACCATATCAATTTTGATGCAAATTACCTTTCTGAATTGTTTAGACTGTTTAAGTATGGGCACGTCACGAAAAATCTGGTGTGGCAGGTTTTGGATTTAAAATATCTCAGTCATAACATTATTACCATCCCACAAAAAAAAATCTGTCCTTTGTAAACACCACATATCCTTTCGGCGAATCTCCATCAAAAAAAAGCAAGAAGTGTGGTTGAAACAGGGGGATTGTACTGAGCCCTCCTGCACACACTTTTACACACATTTTTGTCTTTATACAGCTAAAAGTACGCCCCGTAGCTATGGTAATGTATATATTTCTCGAAAGCACATTTCTTAAGGATTCCATATATATAAATTTGTTCACTGTAAACTTGTAGGTTGTGAAGATATTCGGATTAAATAAATAAATTTAAAATTTAATTTAAATTTTTTAAATGCTATTTTCAAAAAAGTATTCAGCTTACCATAACTTACTTCCTCATTTCCTGTAGAATACAACTCCAACAGGAAATCTATGTCTCAGTTTTATCAATTTTGGTTTAGTTCTCATTCTGTTGATATTTAATTGAATATTTCGTTACAAAATCGAGCAAATCACAGTTTTGAACTTTGAAGTTGAATTAAATGTCAATAAAATAAGAACTAGACCAAAATTGAGACACGGATTTCCTGTTGGAGTTGTCTCCTAAAGGAAACGAGGATGTAAGTTACAATGACTTTAATACTTTTCGGTGAATAGCCATTTAAAAAAGACGGCTCATTTTATTTTTATTAATTTTTTTTTTTTTTATTTAAATATCTTCACAACCTACAGATTTACAATGAACAAGAAATATATACATTATCATAGATATAAGGCAAAGTTTTAGCTGTATAAAGACAAATTCAAGATGGTGTGTACAAGTTTCTGCAGGCGGGCTCAGTATCCTTAAAGGTTGATAAATATTGAATAATGGTCTTAGATTATTATAACCGTTTCAGTAGAAACATCTGTATACGAACCTGTTGGTAAGTGAGAATGATTTACATGGTTAGACCGTAACATTTTGATCAATCCTAACTTACTGATTGAATCCAAAATACTATCGTGATGAATAATTTGTTTTGCCATTTAAAAAAGACGGCTCATTTTATTTTTATTAATTTTTTTTTTTTTTATTTAAATATCTTCACAACCTACAGATTTACAATGAACAAGAAATATATACATTATCATAGATATAAGGCAAAGTTTTAGCTGTATAAAGACAAATTCTAGATGGTGTGTACAAGTTTCTGCAGGCGGGCTCAGTATCCTTAAAGGTTGATAAATATTGAATAATGGTCTTAGATTATTATAACCGTTTCAGTAGAAACATCTGTATACGAACCTGTTGGTAAGTGAGAATGATTTACATGGTTAGACCGTAACATTTTGATCAATCCTAACTTACTGATTGAATCCAAAATACTATCGTGATGAATAATTTGTTTTGTCTTACTAAATGGCGGCATCTCTGTAGTCCTTCCGATTACTGGCCCTGTAGCACAGTCACCCCAAATCCGAACACTAACATATATAGATAGGTTTCATTGACGTGATACAACGAATAGTTTATTAGGTGGCACAAGTAATAAAATGTTTTATTAGACCAAGTTTAGAATATGCCGATATCGTTTCTGATAACATAGACAATATCCTAGTTAACAAATTAGAAAACAGCCAGAAAGAATCACTGCGAGTGATTACTGGCCTCACAAGAAGCTGTTCATCTGAAAGTTTGTACACTTTCGAATTGTCCGGTTTCGAATTGTTATTTATATGCATCGTCTTGCCATGCTATATAAAATAGTTAATGGTATGGCCCCTTTAGCACTGAATATAAATCTTCCTGCACTCGCACGTGACAGAAATCCATATCATATACGTCATGTGTAACAATTTACACCACACCAGTGCCGCACTGAACTCTTCCGTAGTTCGTTTTTCCCAGCTATTCGTGATTGGAATGCACTACCCGTTCCCGTGAGGAACTCTGCTAGCCTTCCACAGTTCAAACACCAATTAATAAAAATGTATCCTAAACCTATCCCTCCTCCTTGGAATTACATTGGCCCAAGGCCACAAAACATCCTGTGTCGAATTCGTAATGGATGCAGCAACTTGAAACGACACTTGTTTGAGAATCATGTAAGCGAAAACGCGATATATAACTGCGGCGAAATATTTTTGTGTATGTTTATTCTTTACTACTAAAATATTTACATCATCACTCATCATATAAAGTATCCTGCCATAAATGAATATGTACATATTCTTGTATGTGTTGAATAACTATTGTTGTATATACGACTGGGAGACACACTAACGAGCTCTGGCTCATTGTGCTCCCACTGATTCAAAAAAATATTGTTTAAACCAATAAAATGTTCACAATTCATGAAAACACTGTTTTACGCACGGGTCATCCTTTTGTGTTCAGACCAATATCGTCGTCATTATGGATCCGTGTACAAGAATAACTCTCCCACAGTTCGTATGACCCCGTAAATAGTCCCTTGGGAAAGATTACAATCACAGGAGCAGCGAAAACAACATTTGTATTAAGTGTTAATTCAGTTCACCTCCCTCACTCCACCCTCCGGTATCTATTTTGGAACGCATTACGGCTAAGCGAGCAATGCCTGGCCTGGAATGATGAATGACTGTCTCCACAGGGCCAGTCATCGGGAGAACTGCAGAGACACCGCCATCTGGGCCACCATCAAGGCAATATATCTAATGGACATGAAAAATTTAAGCACATATTTAGCAGTATATTAGTATAAATACTAACATGAAATATATTAATATGCCACTGAATTCAGGTGGAGAAATTTACTGCGGCCGGCTGGTGTTATAGGAATTTTCAAAGTTTTCCCAACGTTTTATCAGCTGTCTGGAGACTGGCGAGTCCCAATGTTTTACACATTGGTCACAAGTTGTTTCTCTACTTCTGATATCCTCGTCGCTAACTGTTCCATACGGTGAGTAAGCTTCTTCGTCATCAGACATTGTATGGCTAATGATTTACTCTCACATAAAATGTAACATATACATTTGACCTATGGAAATCATTTTTGAGAGAAAGAATAATATAGTCGTCAGTGGGAATCAAACCCACGACCTCCAGTCCGATGTGATGGCTAAGAATGTCCCGGGTATGAGTGTCCCTTTTCATATTCTTTTCCATTGCAACTAAGGAAGGACACTTATCTTCTAATGTGGAGAAAAATGTCCTAGCTGAGTTAAAAGATAGGAGCCGGACACTCTTAACCACCGGACATTCTTAGCCTCCGCACCGGCATAGCTTTCCATCAGAGCTATGTCTGCCCATAGAAAATACTTCCGTAAATCGTCGCATCCGGTATTGCAATGTGCGCAGCTGGCTTTATAATATAAAAATGACAATTTGATATAGAATTTCGTCCCCTCGAATCAACTTATATATACGGGAACAAGTTTAGAAAGAAAGGATTATTTAGACGTTAGCGGAAATCGAACCCACGATCCTTCCAATCCATTGCTCTTACCATCTGAGCTATAAGAACCCATTGGAAGAACTACTACAGCACTGCATTGTCCATCTCATGTTTGGATTGTCCTGTCTGAAGTTCATGTATTTGCATGGGGTTCCTCTATGGTTTTAATGTTACATCCAGTACAGTCACATAATTTGAAGATTTAGATATGATATTTAAACTATAAAATACTAATAGAATAGAATGTTTATTGCTAGTCAAAGCGCTCTCTAGGAGCTAACAATCAATACAATCAATTAGTTCCCCGGTACACAGCTGTTTTACCACCCATGATTGAGTGATCGTGAATTTTTTTCCGCCCAAAAGAAACCCCACTAAAACGTTACAAGTACAGAACATAACACATATGGTACACTTCAGGGATCGAATACTCGTATGACGCCAGAACAAATGTAATTTTCTTCGAATTGTAAGCTTAGTTTTAATATCCCGAACGGGGGAACTGGGGGTGGGGGGAAGGGGAGGGGCAGTGCACTCTAACAATTCACAAAAATGCAAATGGCTTAACGAACATCACAAAAGCAACAACTTCTCTTAATAGCAGATTTTTTGTTTACTAAATCTATCGATAATGTCCGAAAACGATGACGCCGAACGATTTATACTTGCTACTCTCAACGAGAGAAAATGCTGTCAAAAAATATATCTGTCCCAAGTAATTATCAGTCACCCATTGCATAACAGATATGAACCATCTTTATCAATTCTCTGAACAGAGATTATTTATTATATTTCCAACAAAAAATTCAAGTATTCAGTCGTTGAAGAAATGAAATGTTTGTTTAAAGTAGGCATTGTAGTGATGTCATCAGAAGTGTCAGGTAAACTTTTTGACAATTCAATTCAATTTACACTTATTACATTTATTTACACCCAGGCCACTTACTGTGGTATATGGGGAAAACAACCTGAATATTTGACAGAGACAGCTTGCCAAAAAAAAAAGAAGAAAAAAAGAAGAACTATACATCGAATACAGGTATTTTGTAGTCTATCCTTACAATTAGCATATGAGCGCCGTCCATTACATCAATACAATACTGACCCTACCGTATGTAAATAATGGATGCTGTCATGGTCCCCAAGTGCATTTCTTCAATGAGCTGATTGGTATTTAATTTCATTAATATTCTGATACTTACATATATGGATGGAAGAATTCTTTGGATTGTTTGATCAACTGGAGAGATAAAATTTATAATCATAGCTTAAGCGTATATTCACCCCTCATAGCCATTGCCCCTTTTGTTCATCCTAGTGGTTAACACATACAAAGATTTCTCTATAGAGATGAACAATATACTTTTATATATACTGTTTCATATTCTGCTTTATAAATTCAATCTCAGAAGTATTCGCCGAAACTGGGAAAAACATTGAAAATAAAACACCATTTCAGATTGAAACATGGCCGAGATCTAACAGAATCCGGTTACAATTTCAGACACATTTGACTCACCTGTGAATCCAATGGTGACAAGTTATATTCTCTCTTATATCATATCGTACTTGATTGTGGAGAACTTAATTGTACTTTAATTTGTTTACATTAAATTAAAAATCTCCTGCTATTTCCATTTAAAGTCGGTTTTACATTTTCATTTATAAACATCAGCCGAGGAAGTGAAAAGATATAACAGTGATAATAACATAGTAATATAGTGCAGCTGTAAGAGGTTAAGTCGATGTAAAAATACCAGATAATATAAACTCATTAAAACGATTAGTAAGTTATGCATTTGATTACATATGAGGCAGAAGTACCATACAAGATTTACAAACATGCTAAATTTAACAATGAGATCGATACATATATCCTGATATAAAAATCAATAATCCTGTGAACAAATGTGCCATAGGCCTACCCAAAATTGATCATGTACCGTACACTGTAAAAAAGGGTGCTGTAATTTTACAGCAAAAAGTGCTGGCAAAAAGGGTACCAGCGCTTTTCACTGTATTTTTACAGGATGCCCCGATCTGTATATCTGTATTTCTACAGCATATGTTGTAATTGTACAACAGTGGTAGTATTGCATAATTACAACAAAAATACCGTTAAATCAACAGAAATAACTGTACAAATCCATGGTCAGCAGAAAGTCCACTGGCCTGTAGCATTTAAAGAAGTCAAGTTCCCTGGTGTCTCTCTTTCAAGAGAGTAGAGAAGAAAATTCCCAGAACGTAATGGTTCGGTTAAATATATATTTATATTCAGCACCACCGATAATATAAGAGCAAACACATTTCTTTCTATCATTCTTCACATCAGCTTTGTGAAACGGTGCAATATTAGAGGCTAAGTTGGTCTTTGAACATGTACATTAACTCCAACGACCACCCCCGAGGATTGAACCTTGGCAGGCAAACTCATTATTCCTCCTTGCACATTTGAGATAAATTGTACTTGAAGTTTTCTGTGTATTATAGATGAAACGATCTGGAAAGGTATACGAAATACACCTAATAATCTTACTGTAATTTTACACCTGGATAATGTTACAATACAGCGTTGTTGCCCTTTACTCCAATTAATACTGTAGTTCATCCAGAAGATGCAAACTTACACTGGTTGTCTGTATTGCTACAGCTATGAACTGTAAAATAGCAGTTGAAACTGATGCTTCTATTTAACAGTAAATTCCACTGTCACATTTTACAATACTTTCTACTGTAACTTTACAAACATTTTTAACAGTGTAGGCCTACCCACGATCGTTAATGTACCGTAGGCCAACCCAAGATCGATAATGTACCGTAGGCCTACCCAAGATCGTTAATGTACCGTAGTCCTACCCAAGATCGTTAATGTACCGTAAGGCTACCCAAGACCGTTAATGTATCGTAGGCCTACCCAAGATCGGTAATGTACCGTAGTCCTACCCAAGATCGTTAATGTACCGTTGGGCAACCCAAAATCGATAATGTACCGTAGGCCTACCCAAGATCGTTAATGTACCGTAGGCCTACCCAAGATCGGTAAAGTATCGCGAACCTACCCAAGATCGTCAATGTACCGCAGACCTACCCAAGATCGTTACTGTACCATAGTCCTATTCAAGAGCGTTAATGTACCTTAGGCCTACCCAAGATCGTTAATGGCAAAGGTGAAAGGTGCCGTAGTCTTATCCGAGATCGTCTATGGCAAAGATAAAAAATAATACAGCAGTTCGCCACATCATATGCAATCACAGCCGCGCCTGTTCATTTGAAAGTATCTTGAATTCACTAAAAGTAGTAACTTGCTTCATGTGATTCGACAGTCGCCCCCCCCCCCCGCCCCCCCATGCTTGTAACTCTGTGAGTTATATTCCGTAAGTCTTTCTTCAGTACCGGAGAATCCTTTACATTATTACTATCCTGGAGGCTGTACATTTGCTCTACTATATTGTGAAGGTGCTTAGGGTGAATTATGTTAACATAGCTCAAGGTTCAATTTGAGGTGAAAAGCTAGACATTGTGAGAATAGAGCGAAGACGTCCCTATTGTAAGGAGTGTTCACTTGGTAACACGATTTTACATGAATACTATTATAATTTTATTTACTTATTAAAAGGTACGTGAAAAGGTCAATTTGATGTCAATTGTCGCGAAAAAATTATTTTGTCGAAAAATGCTCCCATACTAAGAAAACTTCACACCAATTCAAGTAAAACTTGTGATAAGTGAATGCGTGGAGCCACCTCAAACAACATTCACATCGTAAGGCTGTAAATTTTACAGCAGGTTATTCTATGTTTAGTGCAGCAAAGTTGCCAGTAAGTTACTGTAAAATGTAAAATAAAAATTATATAAAACAATATTTTTTGCAATATTCAGTAATATAAATTACTGGAAAATTACTAAAACTAAAGTAACATACCGTAAAATTTACAGCAAAGGTTTAGCAAAGGCAAAGGTGACTGGGATACACTTATAAAATTAAACTAGTATTCATTGTAGTTTGTAGTTTGTAGTGATTGTAGTTTGGTGACTTGTGAACATGATATTTTTTTTTTCAATAAGAACTTGCATTCTATTAATAATTCCTCAAGGCGGTCAAAGAGTTCATCATTTTCCATCGGGTGGCTTGATTGGTCTATTACATCATCGTTTTGAAATATTTGCATCTAATCCCCCCGAAGGCGGTTCCAGGAGACTTGTGGTGATGCCGTTCAATATGTCCACATGAACATCTGCAGTGAAGGTGTGGCTGGGACACAGGTCGTCACAGAGGTGTTGTGTTTTTGTGCAGTCTCTGTATTCGATTGTGGGGTCATACGGTTTCTTGTCAGTGCGCCGGCATTGTTTTCTACCGCCCTTATAGTGTTACGTTTAATTATAATGTATATATTGTTTGACTTCCAAAGATCACAAGATCAAAGTTATCTTCTTCAAAAAACAAAAACAAAAAACAAAAAAAACACAAAAAGAAGAAAAAAAAGTCATCTTATGACGGAAGCATTTTCAGATAAAAAAGTTTGTAGGCAGGATTCGGAGAAAGTGGTGACCATGATGGGTTTATCTTTCAAATAGAGTTTCCTAATAGAGTTTCCTATTTGACCCTTGAGTTGCCGCTCCGGCATGAAGCCTATGCTGGTTGTTTTTTTTAAGCAAAAACATACGTCTCCCCCCCAACCTCCCACCTTGCTTTGAGTGGGCACATTATTCAAGGAAAAGTGCTATAGGTTGAATGTAGCAATAAGTATCCTAAACAAAGCTGCGCATCTAAAAATATTAATTGCGAAGGGGCGATTTTCATTGTTGCAGTAGCCCAGTGAGGAGTCGGGATTTATATAGCAATAGGTGTGTTGCCGACACCTACAACGTCGAACCAATGTGAAATACATGTAATTGTTCAGCATAAATCATTTCTAAACTGATCACACTATAAGAAAGATGCAAAATATACAACAGGCAAACCTGTAATATACATGCTGTACTGTATAGAAGTTTCATGTATCTGCCTGCAGTAGTTTCCAAGATATGGAGTGAACAAAAATTGGACAGAGAGACAGAAGCACATTTTGCATGGACCCACACCAAAACCTAATTAGATCACAAGGCCATTCCAATGAAGTTTCCATCCAAGTTTGGTGAAATTTCATCCAGTAGTTCTCCACATATCTTGTAGACAAGAGCAGACCTGTACATACATTTAACAAAAATGGACATCAGAAACGGATGGATGCACGCAAACAAACCAAAACCTAATCAGATGAGGAGACCATCACGATGAAGCTTCCATCCAAGTTCGGAAAAATTCCGTCCAGTAGTTCTCCAGATATCTTGAGGACAAGGTCTATACATGTACAAGTAGACAGACAGATGGACACCAAACACGCACGTACACCAAAACATAATCAGATGCGGAGGCCATTCCAATGAAGATTCCATCCAAGTTTGGTGAAGTTCTGTCCAGTAGTTCTCCAGATATCTCACAGACAAGGCCTCTCTATACATGTAGAAGTAGATGGACGGACGGACGGACCCGGACGAACACATGCATGCATACCGAAACCTATTCAGATGAGGAGCGCATTGCAATGAAGCTTCCATCCAAGTTTGGGGAAATTAGTCTGGTATTTCTCCAGATATCTTGCAGACAAGGCCTGTATAGACGAGTACAAGTATATGGACGGACCCCGGACACGAACGAACGCTCACACACACACACCAAAACCTAATCAGATGAGGGGGCTATTCCAATGAAGCTTCCATTCAAATTTGGTGAAATTCCGTCCAGTAGTTCTCAAGATATCTTGCAGACAAGGCCTGTATATACATGTATAAGTAGACGGACGAACGCACACACACCAAAACCTAATCAAATGAGGGGGCTATCCCAATGAAGCTTCCATCCAAGTTTAGTGTTATTCCGTCCAGTAGTTCTCAAGATATCATGCAGACAAAGAAAGAGTACGGACAGACGTACAGACAGGCAGACAGTACAGTACAAACACTGGATGTTGGGGGAGACATAATTAGTTGTATTTTACATGTACTATATATTTGATATTTTTCATCTAATTTGTGGCATTTTTTGACTGTATATCGAAGGAATTTTTTTTCTCATAGATTTAACTTACCACTTGGCGTGGACTCTCATCGCTGCGTCATTGGTAAATTCAGCATGGCGATCATACATGCAAGGGGTTCTTGAATTTGCGACGTTCTGAAATTCCTGTTTAGTTTCGGGCAAATTTTTTCATATCAAAGTAATTATTATTCAGATATCCTGTTTAGTCTATTTACATAATCCTCTACCCAAAGCGCCATGGCTAGATTCAAACAGCGGCCATGCCGGACAGATCTTGCGTGTTTGATGTTCGAAGCGTTTGTATGTTTTTCATCGCGTTTGTATCTCGTAAACATTTGCTAGAAGAATCATGCGCATCCTCAAGGATCAAGTACACTCGGAAAGAGCCTCAACTGATCAGTAATGATATATGTGAGGTCGATTCCGGCAAATTCGTTTGGAGAGAGATCAGATATTGAGATTGGAAGGTTTAAATGATTTTTACCCGAGGAACCATCACGTCTGCCATAAGTTCTATTATTCCCATTGCTTCGCGCAAAGATTATTTTATTGGGCTCGAACTAACCTGAAAATAATAACTATTTTCCAAAATCGCTTGATCTGGATTAATTTGGACTGTTGGAGTGAAGACAATACCCCAAATTAACCAAAAATTGTCAAGAACGGAAATTTTGAATGACCCATTGTGGATGCCATCTTGAATTTAATTTACACAATGGACCTAGAAATAGATTAGAAACTAAAAGAGGTGGTTTTAGCTGACAACCATTGTGAATTTTATTGATATGCTTCTGGCGGAAGAATAGATAGATAAATATGCTTTAAACGAACTTCAGGTGATCAGCGATGATGCGGACAGATACACTCCGACAAATGGAAACTTTCTTACAGCAAGTGCGACAAAATTAGGGGGGAAAAATAACCAAAGAACGGGCATTTTATAGTTGATCCTAACGGCTCGCCATTTTAAAATCCACAATTCTGTTAAATGGGTACACAGTTATGTAACTAGTTTTAATACAAATCAGAATAATCAGTTATGAGGCTGGACAGATTGACATGCTAACACTCATTCCTTTTAGAGTTACTAGTATTTTGAAGCGTTTAAGCATTTGTATTTTGTAAATCTAAACTATGCCAGCTAAATAACATTTTTATTGTACTTGCAATGCGATCGATTCAGATTCAAAGGTAGAAAGACTGAAGGCATACGATGAGCAGCACCTCAAAAAGCAACCAATTATTCGACTCATCAACATCGTACTCCATGCGGCTACAACACATAGACATAGCAGTTAGCTCAGCGATGTAAACGTGCATAGGGACGATACACCATCAGTAATCCGATGATGTACGTGTGGATAGAGATCATATCTATCCGTTAGCATTACCGTGGGCTCGACTCACCCATGCGTAGATTGTATAACGAGAGATCACATATTAAAGTATAATGGTATTATAGATATGAATTGTTATCACAAATTACAGAAGAGCATATCATGTCAATCTGATATAATTATAACATTGGAGTGATATTTATTTTTTTATGTTAGTGAAACATTAGTGCGCCCTGTATTCATGGTGGGAGTAGAATATTACATATGTATATTGTAGCCGAACAATATCGTAGATCGTCTACGCTTGGTTAAATGGTGTGGGAGAACGCCAACACGGTACCAGTTAAATACTAGTCCGTCATTTGAAGCGGAGCACATGCTAACAAATTAATCACGATAAAAAGCATGTCATATTTCCATGTAACGCGTGGGCTAATGTCACAGGTAGGGCCATTAGTAGCCTACCTGGATACTTTTACTTCGAGCCATTTAAGTCTACCCAGTAACATCGTTACTCATGCTGGACGTTCGCGTCATCTACTCCCCGAGTCATTGGCGATCTGAACTCGATGCGATCTTCCCTCCCCTGATAATCAATCTGTCACCCGATGCTCTTCGCTCCCTCAGCACCATCCTTACTCTGTAGTTAATTATCGTCAACCCCGAATGCTGGGAGATCTGACTTCGGTACGATCCTCCCTCTCCTGATCATCAATCCCTCGCCCGCTGCTCTCCGCTCCCTCAGCTCCAGCCTTAGTCCGCAGTTACTTATCGTCACCTACCTCCCCTGGGGCATCTGCAATCGATACGATCCCCCCCTCCCCCATTCACCAATCTCTCACTCGCTGCTCTCAGCTCCAGTTTTAGTCTGTAGCTAAGTATCGTCACCTACTTCCCAGGTGCTGGGTGATCTGACCTCGGTACGATCCTCCCTCCCCTGATCACCAATCTTACTCTCTCTGCTCTCCGCTTCCTCAGCTCCATCCTAAGTCTGTATCTAATTGTCGTCACCTACTCTCCGGATGCTGGGGGATCTCATCTCCATACAATCCTCCCTCCCCTGATCACCAATCTCTGGCCTGATGCTCTCCGCTCCCTCAACTCCAGCCTTAGTCCGCAGTTAATTATCGTCACCTACCCACCGGGTGTTGGGAATTTGAAATCGGTACGTTCTCCTTCCCCCGATTACCAATCTCTCATTCGCTGATCTCCGCTCCCTCAGCTCCAGCTTAGTCTGTAACTAATTATCGTCAGCTACTCCACGGTTGCTGGGTGATCTGACCTCGGTACGATACTCCCTCTCCTGTTCACCAATCTCTCACTCGCTGCTCTTTGCTCCTTCATCTCCAGCCTTAGTCTGTGGCTAATTATCGTCACCTACTCCCCGGGTGCTCGGGATAGGACCTCGGTACGATGCTCCCCTCCTGTTCACCAATCTCTCACTCGTTGCTCTTCGCTCCATCACCTCCAGCCTTAATCTGTGGCTAATTATCGTCACCTACTCCCCGGGTGCTGGGGATAGGACCTCGGTACGATGCTACCCTCCTGTTCACCAATCTCTCACTCGTTGCTCTTCGTTCCATCACCTCCAGCCTTAGTCTGTGGCTAATTATCGTCACCTACTCCCCGGGTGCTGGGGATATGACCTCGGTACGATGCTACCCTCCTGTTCACCAATCTCTCACTCGTTGCTCTTCGCTCCATCACCTCCAGCCTTAGTCTGTGGCTAATTATCGTCACCTACTCCCCGGGTGATGGGGATAGGACCTCGGTACGATGCTCCCCTCCTGTTCACCAATCTCTCACTCGCTGCTCTCTGCTTCCTCAACCCCAGCCTTCGTCTGTAGCTAATTATCGTCACCTACACCTTAGATGTTGGGGGACCGGACCTCGGTACGATCCTCCATCTCCTGTTCACCAATCTCTCATCCGCTGATCTCCGCTCCCTCAGTTCCAGCCTTAGTCCGCAGTTAATTATCGTCAACCCCGAATGCTGGGAGATCTGACTTCGGTACGATCCTCCCTCTCCTGATCATCAATCCCTCGCCCGCTGCTCTCCGCTCCCTCAGCTCCAGCCTTAGTCCGCAGTTACTTATCGTCACCTACCTCCCCTGGGGCATCTGAAATCGATACGATCTCCCCCTCCCCCATTCACCAATCTCTCACTCGCTGCTCTCAGCTCCAGCCTTAGTCTGTAGCTAAGTATCGTCACCTACTTCCCGGGTGCTGGGTGATCTGACCTCGGTACGATCCTCCCTCCCCTGATCACCAATCTTACGCCCTCTGCTCTCCGCTTCCTCAGCTCCATCCTAAGTCTGTAGCTAATTGTCGTCACCTACTCTCCGGATGCTGGGGGATCTCATCTCCATACAATCCTCCCTCCCCTGATTACCAATCTCTGGCCTGATGCTCTCCGCTCCCTCAACTCCAGCCTTAGTCCGCAGTTAATTATCGTCACCTCCCACCGGGTGTTGGGAATTTGAAATCGGTACGTTCTCCTTCCCCCGATTACCAATCTCTCACTCGCTGATCTCCGCTCCCTCAGCTCCAGCTTAGTCTGTAACTAATTATCGTCAGCTACTCCACGGTTGCTGGGTGATCTGACCTCGGTACGATACTCTCTCTCCTGTTCACCAATCTCTCACTCGCTGCTCTCTGCTCCTTCATCTCCAGCCTTAGTCTGTGGCTAATTATCGTCACCTACTCCCCGGATGCTGGGGATCGGACCTCGGTACGATGCTCCCCTCCTGTTCACCAATCTCTCACTCGCTGCTCTTCGCTCCATCACCTCCAGCCTTAGTCTGTGGCTAATTATCGTCACCTACTCCCCGGGTGCTGGGGATAGGACCTCGGTACGATGCTCCCCTCCTGTTCACCAATCTCTCACTCGTTGCTCTTCGCTCCATCACCTCCAGCCTTAGTCTGTGGCCAATTATCGTCACCTACTCCCCGGGTGCTGGGAATAGGACCTCGGTACGATGCTCCCCTCCTGTTCACCAATCTCTCACTCGCTGCTCTCCGCTTCCTCAACCCCAGCCTTAGTCTGTAGCTAATTATCGTCACCTACACCTTAGATGTTGGGGGACCGGACCTCGGTACAATCCTCCATCTCCTGTTCACTAATCTCTCATCCGCTGATCTCCGCTCCCTCAGTTCCAGCCTTAATCTGTAGTTAATTATCGTCACCTACACCCCACGTGCTGGTGGGCCGGACATCGGTACGATCCTCTCTCTTCTAAACACCAATCTCTCGCCCGATGCTCTCCGGATACGCTCCCTCAGCTCCAGCCTTAGTCTGTAATTAATTGTCGTCACCTACTTCCCGGGTGCTTGGGAATCGGACCTTGGTACGATACCCCACTCCGGTTCACCAATCTCTCACTCGTTGCTCTTCGCTCCATCACCTCCAGCCTTAGTCTGTAACTAATTATCGTCATCTACTGCCCAGGTGCTAGAGGACCGGAGCTCGGTACGATACTCCCCCTCCTGTTCACTAATCTCTCACCCACTGATCTCGCTCCCTCGGCTCCAGCCTTTGTCTGTAGTTAATTATCGTCTCCTACTCCCGAATGCCGGAGGATCTGACATCGGTACGATCCTCCCTCTTATGATCATCAATCTCTCGCCCTCTGCTCTCCGCTCACTCAGCTCCAGCCTTAGTCTGTAGCTAATTATCGTCACCTACTCCCCTGGTGTTGGGGGACCGGACCTCGATACGATCCTCCCTCTCCTGTTCACCAAACTCTTATCCGCTGATCTCCGCTCCCTCAGATCTCTCAGCATTCCGGGAGTAGGTGACGATAATTAACTACAGACTGAGGCTGGAGCTGATATCGGTACGATCCTTCCCCTTCTGATCACCAATCTCCCGTCCGATGCTCCCCAGATCCGCTCACTCAGCTCCAGCCTTAGTCTGTAGTTAATTGTTGACACCTAATACCCGGATGCTGAGGTATCTGACATTGGTACGATCATCTCTCTTGTGATCACCAATCTTTCGCCCGATGCTCTCTGGATCCGCTCCCTCAGCTCCAGCCTTAATCTGTAGTTAAGTGTCGTCACTTACTTCTCAGATGCTGGGGGATCTGACCTGGGTACAATCTTCCTTATCCTGATCACCATCTCTCGCCCGCTGCCCTCCGCTTCTCAGCTCCAGCCTTAGTCTGTGGGTGATTATCGTCACCTACTCCCCGGGTGATGGGGATCTGACCTCGATACGACCCCCCATCTCCTGATCACTAATGTCTAGCCCGCTGCTCTCTGCTCCCTCAGCTCCATAGTTTAATAATTATTCTGCCTGTATTTAATTATCGTCACGTACTCCCCGGATGCGCATGCAGGGGGACCGGATCTTGGTTCTTTCAAAACATTAACATCTTCCTCAATTATCTCCCGCCTGATTTTTCTCGTTCGTATTCAGTACGCTCCTTATTCCCGGCATGACCCTTTTTCAACCCGGACAAAAACCACTAAATTTCGTTGAGCATCTCACACCGTTGGTCCAGCATGTCCTACAAATCTTCAGATACACGCCCACATTTTAGCTGAAACCACCCATGGCATCGCATACAACACCTAGCTTCATCACGCTGCCTTAAGGATAGCTATCCCCTTAGAGGCAGTTTTTGCACCCCCATGACAATTTGTCGTCTGTATCAATAAATATACAAGATAACCATAATAAACTATATATTTTATGAAAGCATACATCGTAGGAATTCCAACTATATGATTTGTATAACTGACGCTGCTACTGTGTAGAACATATTCCAATTTTAAAAAATTAAAATGAAAACAAATTTCAATTGAAATTTCATGAAAACTGTTTTTCGTGTTTCAACTTTGATGGTATACCTTGGTAGGAGACAATTCGAACTAGTAAACTTTATCTCATTTTTTTTAATTTTTGCCTGGTTTTGTTTTTATAACTATTTTACTAAAATAAATTGAAAAAATGTACTTTTTTACGGTCGTTTGTCTTAAAAGTTGGATAATTAAAAAACGAAGCCGAACTTACAAAAAGTGAGATAATATTTTCTAGATCACCTTATAAGTAACAAGCATGCCAAATTTCAAAAGCGTAGCATGGATACTTTTCGAGAAATAAACGTTTGAATTTCAGATTTTGTACAAAAATGAAAGGCTAGAAATCGGGCAAAATGTGTCCAGCTATACATCTGATGAATTAATCCCTATTTTTTGCTTGAATTCTATTGTCAAATACATTTTTAATCTGTCTAATGGGACCTACTCGAATTCCTGTTTATTCTGGATAACTATTACACTAAGTTTTTTTCATCAAGTCGGTTTAAAGTCCAATTTAAACTTAAAAAACCTGCTAAAACTTGTTCACACCTGTGTAGATTACTTCACGGCGGGTGTCTGAGTGAAGTGTCACTGTCATAATTAGAAACAAAAATAAGGATGTTTGCATGGTTTTGATCAGAAGGGGGTAGATTAATGTAAATAAATAAGACTAATAGATAATTAGCTTACCATAATACTGCGGAAATGAGTTTTGGAAAGGGAAATTTAACAGACAAAAATAATAGTAGCCAAGCCCAAGCTAAGGCAATCTGTTTAATTGTTCCAGGGCCTCGGAAACTAAATTTTTAATCCTAATATTGAAGCACTTCTATTTATAATTTTTATTTCATTTTTTCACCAAATGTTAGAGGAAATAGTGAATATTTGAATGAAGGAATAAAAAAAAATGACCAATTTTGGCCCTCTAAGGGGATAGCTATCCTTAAGTCTACGTGACAGGAATTTCACTCAGCAACTTCAGCCTCAGTCGACCTTTCCAGCGCCGTTTTCTGGAGTTTTCTGGAAAGAGTGGCTTGATTTGATTTTTAGTTCTCCTGAGCGTAATGTAGGAAAATGTTTGCCGAGATGGAAGCCCAAGAGAGCTGGTTGTATCCTATATAAAATTCAATTGATTTGTAATACAGGTGGAGAAATAGCAAATATTTTAATTATAAATAAAAGGTCCAAATGTATATCAAATATAAAATCTTCCACTAACTGCCCAACACGCACAATGTCGAAAAGAAAGTTAGAAATCGAGAGTTCTTTTCAGTAAATAGGATTTTACATGAAATTTAAATACGGAAAATGTGCAAGATTTGACTTGAGATGGTATTGTGTTCGAGGAACTATAAAATGATGGTCATCGTCTTCTTGGATTTGGAATTCTCCTACTCCAGTTCCGTTAAATTGGAAAATACAAGTGAATCACACAGACGCGAACAATAGTCACTCTGAGGATAAAAGGTATCTTGGAAGAGTTCTCGTATTAAAAACAACAACGAATCTAGCACTAATCGATGAAAAAAATTCACTGGAGCTGATCAACGACCCAGAGGCAACACCGGAAGCGGAAGCATCCGGACAAGGATTTCAGGTAAAATTATATATATTTTAATTGCTCGTTTTCTGCCACAACTTTGAATACTGGAAAAAGGGGCCTTTGTGCCAATTAGGTTCAGTTAAAGATCAATGATTAGGATAAGGGTCAGTGACGTCATGATGATCACTGTCAAGTGAGAAGCAGTGTCGTCATCACCGGAAATGATATAATCAGCAAAAGTCACATCATTACCGGAAGAGACATCCCCGGAAGTTACATCATCACCGTAAGTAACGTAATCACCGGATGTGACGCAACACAGTATCAGGGTACAGGTTCAGGAACATGACCAGGGAGGGATCAAGGTGTAGGAGTTGTGAAACCGGTTTAGTTTCAGTGATTCCACCAGCCAGAATCAAGTATGCTACCGCCATATTTAATGACGTGGGTATAATTGGTAATGAATCACTGATCGTGTTTGATTACGTGATACCTAGGGTATAAGCCGTGTCCATCGTTGTGTGAAATCTATGGAACCCCCTTTAAGTTTCCATTCCATTCACAGATGTTCGATTACCGTGTGAAAATTAGGCCAATCAGAATCATGTATATGACCGTTATGTTTAATCACGTGAGAGTTTGACATACAGAGAGAACGATTTAGCATAGTCAGTCTATCCCAGTCGCCATATCAGTGCAGATGTATACTATGCCGGCGTATATTTACATGGGGGGATAATTATGAAGGGAAGTAACTCGATTATAATTTTTAAATCTACAACGCGTACTCAGTTATATTATATCCAGACACACATGTATACCTTGCTACATTTCCCAGACAGACAAGGTACCGTTTTATTTTCACATTTAGATGTGTTCTTACCTAGAGAAATGGATTTTAAAAACACATTGAAGAGTTTATTTATCATATCCACAGTTATATTATTTCCACAAATATATAATTTCAATTTCTTACTAATATCCACATCTTTATATCCGTATTTCCACGCCTATATGGTATCCACATCTTTATCATATCTCAGAGAAGCATGTAGACTTTTGATTGGCTGACAGACCTCATGTGTGATGCTGTATTGTCAACTTGCTGGTCGAATATATATCGTATACCCCCGTCGCCAAGGGCAACGAACAGGTGTTCACTAGATTCCATCGTCTGCTAAACAAAATGGCTGAATCAGGCAAACGTTTCGCGTCTCACACGGACGATGAAGTTGTTGAAAAGCGGGCTAATATTATTCCCAGCAACACAAAAAAATCGAACAAAGCGTCCGCCAGAACTTTGAAGTATTACCTGAAAGAGAAGGGACAGAGTGAAGAATTCGAAGGATTCTCGGCCGAGAGGTTAGCAGAGGTACTCAGTCATTTTTATTTGGATGCCCGAAAACAAGACGGAGAATTGTACAAAACATCCACTCTCGAAAACTTTCGACATTCTCTGAATCGTTACCTCAAGGCCCCACCGTATTTGAAAACTTTTGATTTGATTAGAAATTCGGAGTTTAATGAAGCCAACGAGTGCTTCAAAACCGCACTTGCAGAGTTGAAGGCACCTGGAAAAGGCGACACCGATCATTATGAGCCCATACACGAGTCCGATCGTTGTAAACTCTACAAGTCTGTTCTCATGTCCCCAAAAACCCCAACTGGGCTTGCAAATAAAGTTCAGTTCGATGTACGTCTGTTCTTCTATAGAAGGGGAGTGGAGAATATGGAAAAGATGGCAAAAAACACATTCATCATCAAGCGGGACCCGAAAACTGGGCAGAGGTATGTGAAAAAAAGGAGGATGAACTCACAAAAAATCGCCGGGCCCAGCAAAAAGAGGGTGTTACCGGATTCATGCCTGAAGAAGAAGGTTCCCCGTTCTGTCCTGTTGCTTCATTCGAAAGTTATATCTCCAAACTCCATCCGAAATGTGATCGCTTGTGGCAGTACCCGGTTGATAGTTTCCTCGACGACGATAAAGTTTGGTATTATAACAAACCTATTGGGAAACACCGCTTGGCAGCCTTCATGACCAACCTGGGCACTCGTCTGAAACTTTCTGAACCATACACTAACCACAGTATACGAGCAACCGGCATCACCATCCTTGGTAGAAACAACTATTCAGCATCTCAAATAATGGCTGTCACAGGTCACAGATCTGTCTCGTCGCTGTCGGTTTACCACCGAGTAAGTGATGGCGAGAAACTGCAAATGGGCCACACGGTTGCGTCAGTAGCCTTTCCTGACACGATGGGTTCAACCCGAAAGACGAATACCGGTACGCATACACTTCCAGTAAATGTTCTTGTCAAACCCCATCCTGCAGAAACTGTGACATCATCTTCTCAGTACCCTGCACCCACGTCAAATGATGCCACGTCGGCCGTGTTACACACCCAGGATGTACGAGCAGAAGGCCATGCCGACGACTTTGATTTTGATCTTAATCAGCTGTTTTGTGAATTCGACAGCACCGCTGTCCCGCCCACATCGTGTGACATTCCCACAGCTATCCTGGTCGCCGCAAATCCCTCAGCGCCAATGTTCAATAACTGCACAATAAATGCAATCAACATCATTGTGCGAAAATGAAGCAAATACCTATACTTCTGCCAAATTGTGCAGGACAGTTTGATTTTTCCGATTTTTCTCTCGAACTGTAAATTTAAGTCAGTTCATGTTGGTCCTTCTCCTGTGTGATGTTATGGAAACATGACACAAGTGACACTGTCGAGTGACACGGTGTTGAATTATAGACAGAATGGAAATGTAACAGTTCACACGTGTATTTGAAACTTACATATCCACGCAACAGATGTGAATCCGGAACGGGTCTTTCGATGTATTTATTAACAAAAGGTATATAATCTAGATATTATACTCGTCGATGGCTATTAAATATTAAATATGAAATTGAGATTAAGCTTAATGTTCCAGTATTTTATACGTTTCTGATTTTCAGAATAGAACATAAGAGATGAAGCTGAATTTGAAGTTAGATTGTTCATTCTTTATCACCGAAGCCCACCGGTATTTCACACGGAAACCGGGTTCATTGTTCACGGATTACAGTATATGTTATCGTTATCTTTGCTCCTCCCTTAGTACGTTTTAAAGATGAGGATTGTAAAAATGATACATTTGTCTTTGTGTTCATTTTTTCCGGTGCATGCTGTGGATCGTTCTGAAACCAGTGCAAGTCCGATCGAAGTCCGTTCCATTATGTCGGCCTTGAAGTCCAAAGTGATTCTTAATGCTCTGAGATATGATAAATTCGTTATACATCGCTCTTCTGGGGTAATACGGGATTCGATTTGGTTTCTCTCGCCATATTTTTCCTCGGCTGCGCCTCGGAAAAATATGGCGAGAGAAACCAAATCTCATCCCGTATTACCCCGGAAGGGCGACGTATAACTAATAATATATCCACACCTATATAATATTCTCATCTATATGGCCACATCTGTATATCGATATCTTTATAATATACACGTCTTTTATAATATCCACACATTTATTGGAGGGCGGGATGATTGATGGGAACCACTTGGTTAGAGGGAGGGATGCTTGACGGGTCACGGTAACAGTTATAATATGATACCTTGCTATATCATATTATTAAGTAAACTCATATTCTGCCCTAGCATATATATTTCATTTTGTTATTGACTATGAGAATAAAGTATACTGGATAGGGTGATAATATGTTTTGGTTCATTTGTTTGTGTAGAACAATAACAGTTGATTCTATTTTCGATGTGAACTCATCGTCACGGGAATGAAGGTATAGGTTATCGTGTTCACATTATATCTCTATAGACTGTATTGAATTTGTATTGAGATATTTCCCACCAGGGTACTCGACCTTTGATAAACACATGTGTCATAATGGATACGGAATATGACAGTAGCACGCCGAACTTACTCAGGGAATTAGATAGCAGTTTCAATAAGACTCCCCTTTCAACCTGCCGCGCAAACATACAACATGTACTGTATAGCACGTAAAATGTGTTACATCGACTGACGCGGGAAATATTTCATGTTCAATAATGGCTGTTACAATAAGGGGAGCTAACCCCTTATTCTGGCAGTCATTATTAAGGCTGCCGCTAATCGTGCAGCCTTATTGGATTAGCTTGGTCTCATGGGGGCCAAAATAGCTTTGTCGTCAAGATTGCGAAAAAATAAAGCAGAGTTGGGACTTACGGTCACAGGGCCAAATGTGGAGAAGACATTGACCTGGAAACTCGTTATAATTTAATGGTGATTGGAACTAATGAAAGTGCATGTTTCTTGATCAAAACACACACTGTTTCACACATCGGGAGTTTGAAAAGACATTTAACAACAACAACAACAACTGCGCAGAAACGTATTTGTGCGTACTGTAAAATGGGTTGTTGCACAGGCCCTATAGTCTTGCGAGACTTTTAAGAGAAAAAAATTAATACAGCAATCAAGCCTTCCGGTTGCCGGGATAGCCTGACAGCGAACGCTTCATAAGAGGAATATCATGAATACATTTTGACAGGTGTCCCTACTAAGGCGCGGGGACTTATATCTGACTGCTTCAAGTTTATAACTGTTAACTCAAAACTCAACAACTGGAAGCGAATGGTCAGGATTGAGAATTAGTTAAGTAATCAACAACAACAACACGTGTAGCACAATGTCATTTGTCGATCTTATTACCGGTATTCATTTTAATTTTTCATGAGTTGATTCGTTCAATGAACAAATTGTTCTGCCTCGATACAGCCTAGAACTTTTTTTGAATGTTTCAGATCTGTGAATAAAGTTATAAGTTGTAAAACGGGTTAGCATTAGGGAAAGTTGCTCATGAATTCAGCTATTATAGGGTGATCTAACTAAACGCACACAAGGCGCATCACGCTTTGTGCACAAAGAACGTTCGACGACCTTGATATTAACTTGTAACATTATCGTGTGATGTCAGTCTGTGGGAGCGTCATCGATCTGACCAACTCTGCTGAGGCGGGGATAAAAAAGCACTGGACAACTGAAATTAGGTGGTCTTTACTCGCTAATAGAATTCACTCTGGGGGTCTATTCATAGTGTGATTGTTCAAAATCCACGCTAAATTATCTATATTTTCACAACAGTGCGATTGTTTCAAGGCATTGCGATGGTGGTGTCAGAATTTCGTGTTATAGTTCGCTGTGTGTAAATCCAATCTCTCTGCCTCTAAATCTCGGATAATATGCAAAACCGGTGAATATTTTCAATAAAGATGATGCTTAAAAACATTTGTGAACTTTTTCGATGGTACAAAAGATCCTATTCTTTGTCAAGATCAAAATTTCAATACCATCTTTGTCATTTCAAAATATCCAGTTTTTATAAAATATTATTTCACATCAACCATGTACATTTCATAGGGTGATCAAGTCGTATGACAACACTTTCCTCAACTTGGAACTCAGCAATGCTTTCATTATGTTTTCCCTCTATAATTGTCCCCCGAAAGGCTAAAGGGAAGAATATAGTATTGTCCCTACTAAGGCGCGGGGACTTCATACTTATATCTGACTGCTTCAAGTTTATAACTGTTAACTCAAAACTCAACAACTGGAAGCGAATGGTCAGGATTGAGATTGTCCGTGTGTCCGGACAATAGCTTCCGAAAAACTGAACTGATTCTTTTCAAATTTGGTAAATGAGGACATCACCTCAAGATGTCTCTTGGGCTTGTTTTTAACGGTGATCCGCCTATAGGTGGTGACACTTGGGGGCCAAGTTAAAATTTCCTTTCTGGACAGTAACTTTTGAAAACCTGAATGGATTTTTTCCAAATTTAGTATGTGGATAATTTGGCACAGGATCTCACTGGAGATTGCGTTCCATGCTGGGTACTGAATGTTAAGGTTCCAAGCCAAATCAGTACATGTAGTTTCAACGTCGGGGACTTCAAACGCTCCGGTTTTCATTAAAGTTTTCTCTGAACCACCAAATTAATTAATGGAATAAATTATTGTTCTTTGTACATTTTATCCTGTTATGACTGACAAAGGTAAATAAAGCATCACACATAAAACATGACCCAATTATGTGAAATAGGAAAAACTATGTATTTCTATAGGTCACAATCAAACACCAATGCCATAAAATGCACACAGATAACGGCAGCCTTCTGAAGTCCACGAGTTCTAGTTGAACATGAAATAGTTCCCGCGTGTGGTCGTGTCATCGAGTCATTCCAGCATGACGTGCACTGCAGCATTGCTCGCCTGTAGGCTTACCGCCAGTCGCACAAAACACTAGTTTTGGTGATATTTTGCTTTAAACCATTTTAAACAAATTTGAATTATTGTTTGTGAAAACCGAAGACATGTACGTATTCAGTAAATATTATACTTCCTCACTGGACTTTGATAACGTTTTTATCAAATTACCGTATTTAACACTTATTCAAACATATATCTTTTAACCCCTTTTCTATATCTCCGGAATGAAAGGATATACAGTAAATTTTGAATGAAATTCAAAGACATTTCCCATCATATTTATATCTCCGGAACACATACAATGGGAAGCAGATACACTGGAGACATTTCCCTGATTTAGATTAATTTGATCAAACATATTTATCAGTGCGAAATATCAGTGTCTGTTTATGCATTAAGGATAGACGGCCGACTCAAAGCCAGTCGGTATAAGACAAAACCGTATCCCTCGTTTTTGGGTATGTCAAGGAGGACGGCTGTCTACTGAGTGCCACATCCGACGGCTGTACTAAGCGGCAGATGTATGAACGTGAACCGACTTTCAAGATGGAGGGGATAATGGACAAGATAATCTTTCGCAACAGGAGCTAGTTGCGGAGAGAAGAGACCATTAACTGACATTGAACCGTGCATTTTTTGTCTCTAGCTTAACTAGCTTAAATGGTTGCCGAAACGATTTGTGACGTTTACATAAAAAACTTCTTTAGCAGTTACGTTTTTGAAGACAAAAAATAATTTATTCAATCCCGCATCAATGCTGTGTTTCGTACAAAAAAGTAACACGTTATATACTGTAAACTCTCACAGTTAAACGGTACATAAAACAGCGCCGATGTGCGTTTGAAATCGGTTGTTCTTGGCTACATTTAAGCATGGATTTTAAGCATGGATTTAAAAATATATATAAATATACTAAAATATCACGTCTTGAACAAAGGCAAAGGCAACGTCCATGTAATGTCACAGCATATATGATGACACTGAAAACGTCAGATTTATTCTGGTTCAACGAGTCAGAATTTTAGCTCTCCGGTTTCTAAAAAGCTACTCAACTATACCTTCCGCAAAAGAATGTCGCTCTGGATTAATGCCTAATGCCTATAACAGCATTAGGACTGATCATAGAATACATATAAATTATCATAGTATACATAAACATCAGCTAGTTTTCGGCAAGAGAAAAGCGGTCAATAGTATAATGTTCCAAAAATATCAATACCCAATCCCAATATCGCTGATCAGTATTCTTAATCAACATGATTTCCATTGTGAAGTCATTATCTAGGGAGTCATGTATCTTACTCACGCTCTGATTGTCATTGTTCATATGCACACTATGAGCATCTGGAAGTAGGCCTACATGGATTCATACGGCCCATAGCTCCGGGTTAAGCGGAATTAGATACAACTTTATAAACGTAACGCCAAAGGTATTGCACGCTACGCTCGTATTTTTGCCAAATTTGAGGAAATTTGAGTGAAGGCCATTGACGGTATAGCCCGGTTGCAAATTTCTGCAATACTGTTTTGTGATGTTGATTAAAATCGTCACATGTTTAACAGAATCTAGCAAATGCTACTTGGCGAGATATGTATACACCATATGCAAGTCCCACTGAAAAATTACTATCCACAAAGGGATAGCTTACGATGTCGGAATTGTATTTATCTCGCTTGTCGAAACTCGATGCCTGTCTTCTGTCTAATTCCACCTAACCCGGGGCTAGAGGCCGTATGAACCCATTTACTTCAAGATCCTCATGGTGTTGATATGAACAGTCACAATCAAAGCGTGACTGAGATACATCATTCTCTAGATGGTGACTTTACAACGAATATCATGTGGATTAAGAATACTGACAGCGATACGGATTTGATATTTTTGGAATATCACGATGTCTTGCCGGCATCATTGAAAGCTGTTGACCGCTTCTCTCTTGCAGGAAACTAGCCTATGTTTATGTATACTATGATTGTCTTTTTGAATTTGGTGCTAATGCTGTTATATGGAATATGGAAAAGGTCTTTGGATTATGGACGTGGAAATTCTTCAATGGACGTCGGCTGAATTATGAATGACGGATCATGCGCTTGTAATTATGTCTGTATGAAATAAAATAGTACACATTCAAAACGAAACGAGCCAATTTGACAGTGCCTACGGGGATACGTGCCCTGATTATATGTGATCAAGAGATTTAAGTTCTAGCTGCCGACGGATACGTATCCCAGAATAATTACTGTTAAACCCAAATAGTTCTGTATAACATCACTCATATTAAAATATTTTCCGTCATTTAGAAATTGATCGTAGAACCGTATTTTCGTTATTTTGTGATTCACTCTCTTAGTATATCACAGATTCTAGTGCTGAAAACTGGTCGAGTCCCAAGCGGGATTCGAACCGGCGAACGCCAGAATGAGGGACCCAACCGTCAACACTACATGGATATGCCGGCGATCTAAATTACTTGGCCAACGGGCCTCCCACAACAACGGGAGGTAGTAGACAGGTACTTTTGAAAGCGAACATACAGTACCTCTCTGATGACCGTAATGACACAGCTCTCATAGCTAAATATACATGATGATATTTTTCTGGTATTTAGAAAGCACTTATATATACCTATATTGTAAGTCGCGTAAGCTTCATGCGAATGGAAATTCATTTGAAAAAAAGAGGAATATACAGATCCGTGATACGGGTATAACGATAGGAGCATCATGAGATCTTGCCGGTATCATTCAAAAATGATCAAATACAGTAATTTTATGTCTTCGTCGAGTTTGGCGCTAATACCGTCTGATGACTTAGGCCACGGAACTTGTTATGGCCAACCACTGCCATCAAATATCTGTCCTGGGATTTTTGAGATCTGTCCATGCCTAGAGGGGCCATTTAGCCCCCCCCCCCCCCTCCCCCCACCAAGTATTTTAACACTTCAGCTAGGGAGCGGAAACTTATCACACTGTACCCTTGGATCAAGCTCTATCAGAAAATGTAATTTTCAAAACAAACTTTTTCGGTCGGATTTTTCGAATTTTGTATTGATGTAATTTATCCGCCAAAATTGCATGATAAATTAGTAAATGTTAATCTGATTTGAAATAAAATAGCTTTTGCCGAATTTTCCTTGCGGAAAAGTAGAAATTTTGAAGAAAAAATGACGAAAACACTTTTCTGGTACCTCACGTTGATTTACCCATGATCCTCTGCTCGGGTGTTATGCGAATATGCCCACAATGACCTCAATATGATAAACTAAAAGGTCACGGACTGTCAGCTTTCATTTTTTTGTCGTCCCGGAGATAGCGCAGAAAGTTAATTTGGTAGGAAGGCCATAATGTCCCCCCCCCCACTCGCAAAGGCCCGGTAGGAATGAATCTCGAACACACACATCAGTATATCCCCCATCGATGAAAACATTGTGTACACATCGGTATGGTACTATAGCGGTGACTACCGTCTTCTGCGTAATGTTACCAGTTACCATGGCGGAATGCAGTGTGCCCACTCTGATACCTCTTTGGTGCCATACCGACATGTTCAAAAACTTATCAGCAGCGAGGTGTATATGTTTGTATCCATGAACATACATAATGATTAAAAGAAACTTGATGTTACACTTTGCTATGTATGTTGTAATGAGCACACACTTTCGGCTTCGAACAGTTCTAGGTTATAAGATAAATCAGTGTGGACATAGGCAATACGGCGACTGTTTCGAATTCAGTGACCGATCTTTGAAGCGATGCGGGGGTGTAATGGAATCAGGACAACAATTGGGCCAATTTTATCCCCTTCACCGTCATCAGATTGCAGGTACACTGTTGTAATGCAAAATCCCCGAAGGCGTCGATAAAAGTTCTGTCTGGATCACCCGTCCGCTCTTTCATTTAATATATAATAAAACAATTTGGGGCCGCATACAATATGCATTTCAGAAGAAGTTAGGGGGCTGGTAAAACTACCGTAGGAAGGTCTAATTGAATTCGTTTTCGTCGCTATTCAAACAGCATTTATACAGCTAATTTCGCACGGGTTACAGAATGGTCCGAACGTCAATGAAGACGATGGTAACGAAAATCAATGTCCACCGGTGTCAGTGAACTCGAACAAAACGAGCATGTAGCCGCATAAAGAAGCTACATTTATGACCAGACAAAAGCAATATAGTCTTGGTAGAAAGAGCACCTTGTACGCACATATTGAATTTAACTCCTTCCTACTAGTCAAACTGTAAGTCATTTCTAGGACTGTCAATTTATTTAAAATGTCAAGTATCATTGTTAGAGCAAATGAATAAAATAGTTCGGCAGAAATCAGCTAAATAATATTTTGAAATACTTTATTATTTTGTAACAAATTATTAAAACTCAAATCTCTCACAATCCACTCAGATAAACAATTTATCATAGCTCTGAAGAACTGGAAATTCAATTTGATGAAAGCTTGATAAAGGCGTGTGATCATGCGTATATGGTCATAAAATTGTCACTGTTGAGAAACTACTTACAATGTCCTACAAAAGCTCCTTCGATTATTGACTCACCGTGAATGATGACTTTTCCGCATATATAAGCGTCAAATCCAACATTCAATAGATAGATTTCGTTCATGAAGTCGTTCCTCGTCCATTATCGAAAAACCCAATCTGTAAAACAATATTACCAGCAAACTCCAAATATACAAATTGAAATTCCGAGAAAACGTCAGAGGTGAAGACAGAAGTTAAAGTTAAACCTGCCAACAATCACATGGCTCTAATACGCATTTCTGCTTTCCTACGCTTTTTCAACGAGCTTTTATATAAAAACATAAGCTAGTTTCCTCTAAGAGAGAAGCTATCAGCAGTTTCCAATTTCGGAAGCTCATCGGAAACCTATTGGAAACTATAGCGACACCGTTTCCAAGCCAGTTTCCAATAGGTTTCCGGAAATGGAATCTTGCGTTTTCACGCAGTGCAAAGCATCTGGCAAAATGCTACTAGGCGAGATGTGCTTACCATAATGTTCTCTCTTCTCACAGAAAGAAGAGAGTGAAACTTTTTCATATTTTATATAATATAGGTGCAAACATAATGCTCCATCTGGACTGGTCTAGTGGTTTCCTTCATGTCCAGTAAAGGGGTATATATCCTTCACAGCTTGGCTCAAAAACGGATTATTCAAAGCAAAAAGATCATCTGTATAGCGTTTAGTAAATGAAAAGAAACAGGCATAGAAATGGTTAACTTTTGACAATTTTCACCTGAAGGTGTATTCATAGGAGAACAGATATAGGTCTAAAAAAGTGGTTCACAAATTGTACCCATTGGGATACCTATATTCTGTTGCTATATAGTGTTATCGAATTTCACATGAATGACATTAATGAGAAATTCGAACAGCAAATTTATCAATGAAAGATATCAAGAATAATATCTCTTCGCTCAGTAGAATCGAATGGATTTTGCCCGATGATCAGTTTTATTGAACGCCGATATTATCAATGAACTGAAGGTAATCGATAAGGTCCTGATGAGGAAAAGTATTGAATAGAGTCGATAAATCCCAAGGGGATACGAGACCCGAGGATACGGTGGATTCTCGGACGTAGTCTTAGTAACTCAGCCGCGTTTTATTGCAGATGTTCATGTGAGACTATGGAGTATCCGCACGGCCCCTAGCATCGGCTTTAGCGAAAGTAGATACGCTAGCACTGGAGCTGTGATGACAGATCAGATCAAACAAATAACTCATGTGATATTAATGGATGAGCATCGACTGACGTCTGATGGAGTAAACGCCTCAACATGGGGTAAACCTGGAGAATGCAAGAATACGAAGAAAAACTTTCCTGTAATGCCATTCTTAAATTTCCCACCAAAACAAAAAAGCAACATATATTTGTCGAATGACATGCACTTTTTGAGTTTTACACATACATTCAACATCGGAGATTATTTTCAATGGCAGCACTATGTATTCTTGTAGGATAGAAGTTTGGTTGTACAACTTCTGGAATCAGCTATAAATCTAGCTTCGTCTGGAGTTTTATGGTGCAAGTTGTTATATCGATGAGTGGTCAGAAAGAAAATAGTGATTACCACGAGAATCTGATTATGTTTGTTGAATACACCTTCCGAAGAAATTTCAGGGTCACAGTTCGTCGATGCGTGTAGAAGCAAATTAGCTGTGAATTATCTATTCTTAACTCCTCAATCATGACCTGAAAATTGTAATATCTGCATATAAATATTACATTATTTGGGCTGTCATTTATTGAAGTAATTACGAATTTACTTTAAAGGTTCGTATGAAAAAACGGAATCAGAGCGTGACTGAAATACATCATAATCTAGATAATGACTTTACAGCGAAAATCATATGGATTAAGAATACTGATCAGCGATACGGATGTGATATTTTTGTTAAGAATTTCCGCGTCCATAATCCAAAGACCTAATTCAAATAACAGATTCAGCATCAAATTCAACGAAAAACATAGTAAACAAAAGAGAAGCGGTCAAAAAATTCGTGATTTTTTTCATTTTCTTGTTACTCGCAGCACCAAACTCAGCGAAAAACATGATCAAGAAAGTGGTCAAGAAATTCTTGATTGTTTTTCTGTTAATGGCATTATTTTTGTCATGGTACAAACTTGTTTAAATTGAGCAGAATATCAGTATAGGTTATCACATTATGACCATTTTTATTCTGTTGGCATACTGTTAAGCTGAGAATACAATTGTTAAATTAAAAATTGTGACCATGTGGGATCATCTGAAACTCATATTTTCATTTTGCTCGTATAATTCAACGTATTTTGTTTACACGGATCTGAAAGTAACAGTTTCTCAAAGCCAAGCCTGTCCACAAACAGATCGATCTGTCTATATATGGGCCTAGTTTGGCTCTGTTCATATAATCATCAACTAAAAAACTAACTGAGGGAATTCAAGATGGCGGACATATGGAGTAATATTTTTAGCTCGAAGCAGACATTTGCTAAAACAGAGCTGTTTCACACTAACATAACTGGTCAGCATAATTCTTGACAGACAACACAGTGATTACATACTGGCTCCTATGCCTATCTTAAAGCCCCCACTACTTGCGAATAATTGAGCCTGGATACCCATTCGTAACAATTAGTACTGTGAATATTAATTTATAACCGATGTTTACCAATTTTTGATCCCATTTACCCAAAAGTGACCCTAAAAGGACCTTAATTCTAATAATTACCGAGTTATCTATGAATATCTTAAACTCTTCACTCATACTACTAATTAAGCGTGGATATCCATTCGTAGCAATTAGTACTATTGATATTAATTTATAACTGATTTGTACTCGTTTTTTTCCTCATTTGAACCAAAAGTGACCCTAAAATTACCTCAATTCTAATAATTAACGTGTTATCCATGACTACCTTAAATCCTTCACTACATACAACTAATTCAGCTGCGATACCCATTCGCAAACAATTACTAATTTATAGCCCATTTTTACCCATTTTTGACTTCATTTGACCCCAAAAGTGACCCCAATTTGACCGTAAATTCCCAAAATCAAAATCCCAACTTGATTCCTACCACACAAATAACTAACTTAGCATGGGTACCAAATTGTAACAAACAAATTTAAAGCGCTTTTGATATCCTTGATCGCTCGACTATAAATTTTGGAGTTGTCTTGCCAGAATTTTTATATTCCATCTGTATAGATAATATTTTATTATCTGCCTTTTTCGGGGGATAAAAGTGATATTCTACTACATATAGTTAATATTTTATTAAAAGATATTCTATTATCTTAAAGAGGCGATGATATTTAACCAGAAATCCTTTATCTAAACGTACATGTATAAAAAATTCAGTATAAATTAAATAAAACACGATAGACCATTCTTGGGCTATGTTCAGTTTGAACAAAGAAATCTTGCATTCCTCAAACGAATATGTTGTTCTGTCTTCAACATATACAAAGAAACATTTTGGCATGTACATTATCTTTCGTGTGTGAATGGTGATACGGGTAAGTAAAATATCATGGATGCAGATTCTGATTAAAATGTGCTCTTAAGTTTGAAGGGTAACAACACAGCACAGATAAAAGATACGTATGGATGTACATGTATATACACGAATGCATGTAGCTAGTGGAACAGCAGTTCAATTTTCAACAATTCAACATGAAATCTGGAATACAATCTCAGACTGAGACTAGTTTAGGTTTATGCTAAAAGCTTACTTAGCACACCTGCATGTATATGCTCAATGAATGCAGCAAGTAGCCGCGGGATTATCCAACCCCAAAACACTGAAATGTCTCCTGTCAAAATGTCATGGATTACAAGCGTCTAGTCCGTCATCCATAATTCAGCCGTCGTCCATTAGAGAATATCCGCGTCCATAATCCAAAGACCTATTCCATATTCCATATAACAGTATTAGCACCAAATTCAAAAGACAATCATAGTATACATAAACATAGGCTTGTTTCCTGCAAGAGAGAAGCGGTCAACAGTTTTCAATGATGCCGGCAAGACATCATGATGTTCCAAAAATATCAAATCCGTATCGCTGATCAGTATTCTTAATCCATAATTCGTTGTAAAGTCGTCATCTAAAGAATGATGTATCTCAGCCACGCTTTGATTGTGACTGTTCATATGAGTACCATGAGGATCTTGAAGTACATGGGTTCATACGGCCCCTAGCCCCGGGTTAAGCGGAATTAGACACAAGTTACGACAAGTTGGATTCCCGAGCGCACCCTTTGTCTTCTGATTGATTTCAACCTTCCTTGCAGATAAGCATGAAAGCATGACCTCAGATATCCCATACCCATCACACAGCAGAAAATTTATCCACTACCCCAAACCCTTTTACCACTTGCAATTCACCAGTTGATGACCATGATCAGGCGATGTAGAATCGGCCATACACGATTAACCCACGAACATTTACTAAAAAAAGAATCAGTTCCAAGGTGTATTCCATGCCATGAAGATCTCACAATGAAACTTATTCTTATCGACTGAATAGATTTTAAGATTGTAAGAGATTCTTTTTATCGAGCAGCTACTTTAGAATATCTTTTTAGTCGGGTGAAAGACTGTATCTTACGTTATTTGAGGGAAATCGGTTTGTTGCGTAAGTTTTAATGTATGTGCATGTGTTTTGGTGTGTTGTGTGCATTACTTCTGGATTGCTGGGTTGTTGATTTGTTTTTGGTAGAATATTTAAAATTATATTTGATCGTCGCTATATAGCTGAAATATTGCTGAACGCGACATTAAACCTTAATTCTCTCTCTCTCAATACATATTACATAAAGCTTAATCCCTGCCTCCCAATCTTCTCGACTGGACCGCCATGCTATATCTCCTTAATCAAGTTCTCCGCACGCTCATCTGTTCTGAAAATCACGCCACCCTATGTCCACCTGTAGTATTAATTAACAAACTATTTCAAGATCGAAACATCATACCACACAGGATGTGGTCATTAACCATACGGAATTGTACCAAATTTCCAGCATGGTGTCAGCATAATCCTAGTACGAATTACCAGCTATAGCATATGGTTCCAGAATTCTTACAGAATATACTGGAACCGTGCTGAAGAATATTCCATAAGGTGTAACCTTTTTTGCAGCACAGTTCGCGCATGTTTAAATTATTTAAATTATGCTTCAACCATGCTTGAGTTTTACAGCATGGTATCTACAGCCTGAACAGGGGCATGTTGCAGTCATGCTATATACTGAAACATAGATACAGTATATAAGGTGTAACAATTCGCACAGAGGCTTTCTTCAACGATGGTGAATTTGACAGCATAATGCTAGCACGGTAGCTATATAGCCTGTACAGAAACATACTGCATCCGTGCTGGAATTTTGCAGCATGGTAGCTACAGTCTATACAGTGGCATCCTACAAACATGCTGGAACTTTACAGCATGATAGCTACTGCCTATACTGGGGCACGTTGCATGCATCCAAGCACGGTTCCAGCATATAGCAACAATTTGCATGATAGCTACATACTCTATAGGGGCATGAACGGTACATACTGGCTAGGGGCATGCTGCAACCATACTGAACTATGGAGAGGCTGGGCTGTAGAAATCCCACCAACCACCCTTCCAATATATCACCTGACAGTACCCTCACTCAGTGTATTAGCCACTCGTTGAGGATGAAAAATGTTTCTAAGAGAATACACTATTTATCGTATTGCAGTAGTCGCCTAATTTAATTTGTTTAGTTAAACCGCTCCACACTGGGATATCACTTGACCGCATATAAGAATTCCCAATTCACCTTATTTCATCCCACTGATTCCATGGGGGAAGGACCAAAATTCTTCCAGAAAGTAGTTTTGCTGCTTGAAATCTTAAAAATCTTAAAATATTTTTACAGGACAATTCATCTGAGTCCCCTCGGCAACCCCCACCCCCCTGTAATAAATGAACCGACCCTAAATCCTATTTGAGTCATAGTGAACTCCAAGGCCTGACTGGCCGTGACCATGGTGACATGGAATAGAATACTGCATAGATACGCTTGAATATCACAAATATTTTCGTGAAAACGAAGGATAACTCACTCGAAGGATAACTCACTAGATACTTAGCGTTTCATGAGTTCACTCGATAAATATTTTTCATATTCAAGCGTATCCATGCAATGTTTTTCTTTATGTATCTATATTTAGAGAGAAAATGGTGGAGAATAATACTTCAGCTCCAGTCCCAAAGAACAATGACCATTTAGTGCTAAACAGGGATATTTCGTTAATAGCAATGACCACCATATGGCCTCTCGACGTTTGTGGGGAGGAAATGAGAGAAATGGTATAGGCAATCATGTTGTATTTTTTCCCCCTCATCGTAATATAGTTATCAGACTCAAATTAGTTAAACCAGGGTCCACCATGGGTGAAATATGAAAGGTTAAACATGGAATAATCCCAACAATTTCATTATGGTATAGCTAACCATGGTCGGTGTGCTATTGCGGCAACTGAATAATTAATAAATGCCCCTACGCCGCGCAGCTTTACTTTGACAAATGAACTCTCTGTGAGACATGACGAGCAGCTATATGGCTCAATACAATGATGGTGCTGACGATATGACCATATTATGTTACGTTATTGAAGGAATGTACTTGTTACAGGATATGAGCGAATGCATTGAAAATGAAGGCGATCTCATCCAGGAAATGGGAGATTGTTCATTCAACTTCAGCTGCAGCTCGTCTGAGGCCGAATTACGATACTCTGTTCGAGAACGACATGAGGCCTATGTGTATGCTAATGGGTAATCACGTCGTCAGATGATTCTGATCCAAAATGATAGTGTCAAATTGGACAACAACAGAACTGCATATGAAATAAATGTAGCATGTCCAGGGATATAGCCTTCCTCCTTAACGGGATATTAATCAAGGCGTGGGTGGTGCATCCATGCATAATTGAACTGAATTCAGCCTACACAATAAGAGATCATAACGTTAAGAGTGGGGCAGCTTAGCAGCATTTTTGGGGCGTATGGTTACAAAGATATTCTTTATTTTCATCTCACCAAGTAAAACAACATTTATAAAAAAGCTACGTCTTAGATTAACGGGAGATGGGGTGAGATACTATTACATAATTAGATAAAATCGATAAAAATAATGAGACATTTAAAATTTGGTAGCAGGAGATGGCAGTAACTTCGGTCATTTGTTGATGGATGGTGCAAAGCACATTTGTCCTACATACTCTAAACTAGTCGGGCAAACAAAACAAAAACAGTCGTCTTCCAGTACCCGTTCATACTACCTGTCCGTCTCGATTTTCAAAGGAGCGAGACCTATCCTGAATTTTGCAAGCGCAGTTCTATAGTTTTTGCTTAATGTTTGTGTGAAAACAACATCATGTTTGAATTTAACATAATATTTTGGCCTTATCCATTGACAGAGTTGGTTGTAATGACCAAATCTTCCACTCGGTAACATGATCGAGCATTGTTTTATCTTGAACACACCTGGCTATGTGTTTGGATAAATATTTCTTATCCAGTAAAGCCCAGTTCTTGATGTTATTATCTGCCTTAAATTTATCCCACAGTGAATCCTTTCGTTTATCCGGTTCATATTAATAGTTCTATTAAACGACATGCTGTTTTATGAATCACATTTATGCAAGACTTAGAACTTGTGTCGCAGATCGCGGCGCCATAGTTGAGGACAAGGACTTTTGCAGTTTATTGAAAGTATATTATAACGTATATTGCGGATAAACTTGGACTTATATGTCACCAGTTCCAATGCACGCCTATCTGACGGTGAAACAGACTTGGTCATCTCATCCTGTTTTAAAAAAATTATGTAAGGACAAAGCCTAGATAAACATATCTGTCTACAACATTTATATTTAAATTACCACATATGAAATTATTCTGTATACGGCGTTTATCCTTATTACGGAAATTAAAAAAATTGGATTTAACAACTCATATCTTGCCACTAACATCCCTGCCAAATTATATATATTTTTTTGAAACATACATACTGAAGTATGAGTCCCGAAAAAACTGCGATCTTTAGTTGTATAAAATGGATTTATGATTGATCAAAATATACTTCTTGGCCTAGTTGTGTACTTTTCACACAAGTTTGGAAGTTTGATTATGTGAAACAACCAAATATGGTTTTGGTTTGAGGTGTCATATTTTTGTTATAATTTAAAATCTTCCCTGTGAATGCCTCAAAACTACCAGAACAGGCAAGGAAGCAGAAGCTGACATTTCAGTATGGATACATAAGGAAAAAAGGTTTTGGATCGAAATAAGTCGGCTTCATTACCGGCACACATAATAGTTTCATATACAAATATCACATATCCTTTCAATGGAACGAAAAATAATCCCTCTTGAAAAAGGGAGCACGTGTCATGGAACAGCCATATCTTCCTCAATAATGACCATGTTATCAGAACCAATAGCAGAGGATACGGTATTATCATCTGAACAGCCAGAAACTTTTCGATCAAACCATGATCAGCCGATGTAGAATCGGCCATACACGATTAACTCACGAACATTCATGGGTTATTTGAGAGAAATCGGTTTGTTGCATAAGTTTTATGGTGTGTATGTTTTAATGTGTTGGATTACTAAGTTATTGACTTGAATACTTTTGTTTGATCGTCGCTATATAGATGAAATGTTGCTGACCTTAATTCTCTCGCTCTCTCTCCTACGGTATTATCAGAATTTGTGGTTGGTTTTCAGCGCGGTATTTCTTTCTTTCCAAAACACGGCATATTCCTGGGTGGATTTATTCAGTAGCTTTTTACGAAACCTGTAAATGACATGTAATTCTGGCTTGCATATTTGAGTTTCCTGTGCAGAGATATCTGTACATAATGGTAAAATCGCAAAAAAAATCCCAAAACACGCAATTTTTGTACTTTAATTATTTTCATTGTATCAAATTAGCAAGCGTCAAATCTGACATTCAATATTCAGCCGTCGCCCATACAAACATGTTCGCATGAGCACTCAATAACCAATTTCGTATGGCATGTAGCAATAATTCCAAATGTGTATGAAATATAAAAACATCAGAGAAGCGGCCAACAGGTTGTAATGATGTCAGCATTAAGATATGATGATGAGAATCCCATGAGAATCTCAATCCCTGACCATTATTCTTTATCCAAATGAATTCCAAGTCGTTTCCAGTGTATTTATTGATTCACGCTTTGATTATGGCTGTATATCTTACAACCATGGTGATGTAAAAAACAGGATATTCAAGCGACCGATAGCTCCGTGTTAAGCAGAATTGGACACATGTTACAACTAAAAGCAACTTTAAAAGGATGGTGGAAAATGATGCAGACAATGATGTGGGAAAATGATGCTGACAAGAAGTCATACGGCCACAAAGACAAATATACAGACTGCATCTTTCTAAAACAAATCTCCTGTGATGATTTGTATCCCAGCCACGCTTTTATTGTAGGTGTTTATGATGACATCTTGAATGACCTAATCATACGGCCAGCAGCACCGGCTCGAGCGATACAAATATTCCAAAGCGATGATGTTTATTTCAAAACTTAACGCCAGAAATCTTGCACGTTACGATCTTGTACGATATTTATCACAGAATCTGAGAATTTTGAATGGAGGCTTTCGATGGTATAGCCCTGTTTGACAAGTTTCTGCAGTAATATAATGCAGAGTTAATAAAAATCCTCACAGTCTACACATGATCTAGCGATTGCTATCAGGCAAATATGTATACGCCGTCTGCAGGCTCTTCTGAAATATTGCTATCCAGAAATGGGTAGATAAATGTGTCAAAATATGTCGTACATTCGACGTGAGAGAAAGCCCTGATCAGATATGATGTTTCATCTAGGCCATCAGTAGTTTCCTTCAAATTTTGTTGGGGGTGGTGGAGGGGGGGGGGGGGTGTATATATCCTTCACAGTTCGATAATATAATGATTATCCAGTGCTAGGAGATAGTCTATATAGTATTTGGTGAAGGAACGGACTTCGGAATGGTTATCTGTTGAAAAGTTCTGCATATGGGCTTTTTCATACGAGAACAAATATGGGTTTGCCGAAAGTGGTGCATAACTTTTACCCACTGGAATATCTTTTTGTTGTTAGTATTTCATCGTATTGAAATAATTGCCGAATAATAATATATGCCGAGTTTCACATAGATATTGTTAGTGAGAAATTTAAGTAATCCTATACACAGAGAAACGTCCCAATATTGAGATCTTTTAAATGCAGTAGAACTAAAGAAAGACTTATGGCTTCCGACATTAACGTATCGTCGACCGATTTTATTGAAAAGCAATATTATTAATGAACTGAGGTATTCAATGAAGTCCTAAGTAGGAATAGTAGAAACGAGATTCGAGAAATCCCCAATTTGCCCAAGTTAAGTTTCCTCTCCTTTTCCCTTCTGTTGAATATGTAACATACTGACAGGAAACGTGAACACGCCTGTATAATGTTTTAATTCACACAGCACCCTCTGCATTCAGGCATATAAAAATATGGTCAAAAATATGTGGCCAATAAACTATGTTTAGTGAAGGTCTATTGTGCTACTCGCAAATTTGAAGTTAACCACCATCCTTCGCGCTAAAGATTATTCCGAATCAACTGAAGTGGATGTCAAACGATTATCTATGAAAAAGCAGTTGTTTTGCCGGGAACCTTTGAATTACAGTCATATGTTTAGCTACAGAACAAGAGTTCGATACAAATCGCATTTATTTTAACGATGAACCTGTTATTAAAGTCCAGGCAATCCTATGCCAGCGGATGCCCCTTTTAGCAACACAATTGAAGCCGCGCTGCTTTATCGGTGATAAAAACGATTGAAACCTGAAGACTATCTATTGAGCAGCTTGGACAAATACCATGTTGTTAATGCTAACATCATCATACAGACGAACACAAGACAATTGAAAATAAAAGTAAATGAGGAAGGACGCACAAAAATCCCAGGAAAATAGATATGAAGACAATGGAAAGCGAGTAACTTGTTGCGGATCCTCTTCCGTAATAGAGAAAACAAATCTATATTCGAATTGCAATGGGCTTCTTATAGGGTTTAATGGTATTCTCAACGTCGTACTGATCGGGGAAATCTTGTCAACGCTGTTCACGTGTGATATCCACAATTCTTCCGAAATATGAAATGTTCTGTTATATACAAAAAGTTCAGCTTTTTGCACGAGGAGGTTAATTACGTCTTTTAGATTGACAAATATACCACGTTATAATTATAACTATTGTATTAAATATGAAATCTTTTCCTTCCACTCTAAGGAACTATTTCAGACAAATGGATATCAAAATTAACTTGTTTAAACCATTCACTCACGTCATTCAAAGAGGCTGTTACAACCGAACAATTTCAAAATATACGAGGTAAATCTATGATAGTTTCCTGGTAAAACTCACAGGTAAGACAATTTAAAATATCTATATTAAACAAGAATTTATTGGTGATCAATATTTTATGTATCAGACGGAATTGGACCCATCTAAGCTTGGTGTCGTGTGTGGATTTGAACGGTCTTGGTCGAAATCGGGCCTTACATAATAGTTTTTTGTGTTAAATGCCGTCATTTTCATCGGACGACGATACAGCTCACCAATCCCCAGTGTACGAGTTGTCAGAGCGATACCAATATACGAGTTGTCAGAGCAGTTCCATCACAGCTCTCTAGATTTGTATCTAATACCGCTTACACCGGTGCTAGGAGCCGTGTGGTCATGTCATCCAAGTTGCCACATGAACAGGTACAATAAAAGCGTACCTGAGATACAACACATATGACGAATCGTTAGATTCCTGGTATGTGCTTTAGAATAGGTTAACCAGAAGACTGCTGTGAAGCCATGTGACTCTGTCAGTATGTCGGCACCTTTTCCCACTTCCCTTATATGTGTTGTAATTGAGTAGACTTTGTTCCGCTCGATATCGAATATATCTACATACTTTTCGCATCTTACCTGTAAACCAGTATAATCAACATACCTAAAAGTGAGGCGTGATACAGATATTCCTGCCATTATAAGACAAGATGGTCTCGTAATATATATACAAGTTATATACTAAGCAAAGCATAACATACTGGACAGCCTAGTTTTTCAAGTCTCCGCGTTTTACACCAAGTTGAGGCGTTTACTTCATTAGGCATCCTCGATACTTATCCATTAACATCAGATGATTTATCTGTTGAGCTGATCTGTCATCACAGCTCCCGAGCTAGCGTTCCTAATTCGGTTTAAGCCGGTGCTAGGGACCGTGTCGATACTTCATATTCTCAACATGAACAGCTGCAATTGAAGCGCGGCCGAGATACTAAGGCTACGTCCGAGAATACACCGTATTGAATGTGAGGTGCCTGTGGAGTCATATGGTTGCTTTTTAGTCGCCAGAAGTCAATTTTGCCCACCACTTGCATATCGCTCCAGTCTATTACCTGTATATGGTGGGATTCTGTGGATGGACTGTTAGTCTCCGAGGCCTACCCTCTGTGCATGTCATCCGACAATTTATGTAGGTTTACTGTTTTGGTGGGAAGTATAGGCTGTACGACGTCAGGTATTACAGGATAGTTTTTCTGGGTATGCTTGCATTTACCAGGTTTACCCCAAGCTGAGGCGTTTACTCCGTCAGACATCCTCGATACTCATCCATTCACAGATAAGTTATTTGCTTGAGCTGATCTGTCATCACAGCTCCCGAGCTGGCGTATCTAATTCCGCTTAAGCCTGTGCTAGGGACCATGTGGATACTTGTTATTCTCCACATGAACTGCTGCATTTAAAGCTCGATTGAGATACTACGGCCACGTCCTACAATCTACCGTATTTTCGGATCTGAATGCGAAGTGCCGAAGGGAGATTTCCTGTGGAGTCATATGGTTGCTTTTTAGTTGCCAGACGTCGTAAATGTTGCCCACCTCGGAGAGAGATAGAGAGAATTAAAGTTTAACGTCGCGTTCAGCAATATTTCAGCTATATAGCGACGATCAAACAAAATTCTAAGTATTCAATTCAATAACTTAGTTATCCAAACACCTCAAAACATACACACCTTGAAACTTTCTCTCAAATAACCCATCAATGATCGTGAGTTAATCGTGTATGGCCGACTCTACATCGGCTGATCATGGTTTGATCGAAACGTTTCTGGCTGTTCAGAAGATAATACCGTATCCTCTGCTATTGGTTCTGATAACATGGTCATTATTGGGGAAGATATGGCTGTTCCATGATACGTGTTCCCTTTTTCAAGAGGGATTATTTTTCGTTCCATTGAAAGGATATGTGATATTTACATATGAAACTCTTATGTGTGACGGTAATGAAGCTGACTTATTGCGATCCAAAACCTTTTTCCCTTATGTATCCATACTGAAATGTCAGCTTCTGTTTCCTGTCCTGTTCTGGTATTTTTGAGGCATTCACAGGGAAGATTTTAAATTATAACAAAGATATGAAACCTCAAACCAAAACCATATTTGGTTGCTTCACATAATCAAACTTCCAAACTTGTGTGAAAAGTACACAAATAGGCCAAGAAGTATATTTTGATCAATCATAAATCCATTTTATACAACTAAAGATCGCTGATCTTTCGGGACTCATACTTCAGTATGTTAGTGGCAAGATATGGGTTATTAAATCCAATGTTTTTCATTTTCGTAATAAGGATAAACGCTGTACACAGATTAATTTCATACGTGGTAATTTAAATATAAATGTTGTATACATATATGTTTATCTAGGCTTTGTCCTTATATAATTTTTTTAAAATAGGATGAGATGACAGTACTCAAGCGTATCTAATTTCGATTAAGCCTGTGCTAGGGGCCGTGTGGATACTTCTTAGTCGCCACATGAACATGCGCAATAAAAGCACGGTTGAGATACTAAGGCTACGTCCGAAAATTCAATGTATTCTCGTGTTTGAATGTGAGCTGCCGAGGGAAGATTCCTGTAGAGTCCTATGGTTGCTCTTCAGTCGCCAAACGTCGTCAATTTTGCGCACCTCTTGCATATCGCTCCAATTTCCATCAAAGCAAAAACAATATTACGTTAACCGAAAATATTGAGCCTGAATTCAGTCATCGTGGTGGGGAAATTTGGGGGGGGGGGGCGGAGGAGTTATGATTGATGCTATTCTTAGAGCACCGAATGTGCTTCTCGAATGAGGATACAAGCTTGTATCAACTCCAGCTTAGGTATATTAACATGGCTCAGGTAGTTATGACCATCGGACAAAATGGCAAGCGGATAAAATGTCAACTAAACGAAATGACAATTGGGCAAAATGGAAATCGAACAATATGACAATTGAACGGAAGGACAATAAACCACCAAATACATTCTGTAAAATGGTTAATATAGCGTACACGTGGTTGTTCATGTCGCCACACCAAGGACTAATAATACACCGTATGCATTTAGTTAATATAAATATCAACTTCTAAGCAGGATAAATTATTCACTATCAGAAAATTGCAAAATATATCAGTATAAACATTTGATAGTGATAATTCCGTGATCACTGCACCCACTCTTCAAGATGTGGGCAGAAGGCGCAATATGCAATGTATAAATAGGCTTTTCTGCAGGGCAAATCCTGACGTGTGCGAGCCCAGGTGACTCGACTAATTGAACTCAGTAAAAATCGCTATTACACGTTCACCTGCCGAATCAAATGAAAACTTGTTGTATAATGGGCTTAATGCATCTCCTCGTCGTCATCTGCTAAATAAATTACAACAGACTCCTAATTGCCTGCACAGCATTGACAACTCAGACGCTACAGCATTTTGTATGTGATAATACCGAACAATTATTGAGCACTGTTTTCTCTATACTTGAGGAGTTAAGTTAATTAACGCCAGTAAGCTCAGATTAGCCTCCACGCCCCCAAGCTCCTGGCCTAGCTCCATTTACAAACAATGTTGCATTCTTTTATTAGAAGAGCTTACCTCCTGCTACCGGTCATCGCTTTTCTGGGAGAGCAAAACTCGCTGACGGTCACGGAACCAATTATAAATATAGCTTGATATTAATAGCGCCTATAATACTCTAAGGAATTTTTAAGATAATGTCTTGGACACTGTATTACTTGGCATGCAACATTTATTTCACCTGATGTGGAGTTCATGCGGAAACAAACAACAAATCTGACCCATCTGACCCGTGTAAACTACCTGTCTCTTGATCGTTGCTGTACAATGAATCTGTTTTTTTTTATTCTGAATATATTACTCACAATGTACAGCTGATGACCAGGTGTCATAAAAAAATGCAATATTCACACTAATCTACTATAACATTACGGTTGAGTCGTCGGGCTTACAGTTTGTTTGGCTGACTGCATTTAGCCAATTGCAAGGCTGGCAATGTCACATATAATATATATAACTAGCCTTCCCGACTGTTATTAAATAAAGACACCAATGTCTAAGGAGTTCTTCTGGTCAGACTTCCATAATCTTCTATCAATCGCCTCCACCCCAATTTTGGCGATGAATATTGTACACTTATAAACAATTACAACTGTATTGTGAAGTATCCCTGGTGTTAGAGATAAGCAAATCATATTCCGGACATATTTTGAACAATTTTATTATTTTCGGCTTTTTTCGCTTAGGAAGAATTAATAAATATGCTTACTTGCATGGAGGAAAGGTCGTAGACACAATATCAAAACTCGACATTTTGAGCCCCCACGTCGTCGCCATTTTGGATTTCCCCATGATCTAATGCATCCAGCCATTTGCAAGTGGATTCAGTA